>OZ029916.1:23386452-23656452 GCA_964023275.1 Norana najaformis | reverse complement strand
GAAAGGGAATGAGGCGGGGAGGGAGGGAGGAAGGGAGGCAGCAATAAAGGATGGAATGAGGGAGGGAGAGAACTGAACAGTCCAGGCTTCGTGTTTGACAAATTGTGAGATGAAAAACAAGTTCATAATTGCGACAGAAACAAAAGATTGCCAGAAATCGCGAAAAGGCAGACGGATGCATGCACATAATATGTATCCATTTATGTATGCATGCATGGGTCCATGTATGTATGTATGTAAGTATGTATGTAAGAACTAACGATGTAGAATAGCTGAAAAGGTCTATTTTGGCCGGTTCTAGGACACATGTGAACCCGTTCAATTGAGTTATGTCCACTACTGTATAACGCCTTTATTGTTAAGAAACGGTCGTTGACGAGTGACAGTTGACATCATGACCACAGTTACCTTCGAGCGGTTTATTTGAGAATGTCTCTATTCAGGAAAAGTAAACTGCATCAATCTAGATCAGCAGGGCTTTGGATGCGGCAATGGTATATGGCTATATGCGATTTTGAAATCAAGCACAGGGTGGATTCAGCGAGGATCACGCATATGCATTAAGCACGAGCGGGGAAGGTGGGTTATATTATTCGATAAGCTTGGTGGCCGTAGCCACCTAACGAGTATCCTATCATTACTTTGGTCTCTAGAAAACAATTTCTTTGGTTCAATAACTTTTTCAAATGTCTAACTTTTGATGTCAATGCCATTCGCTTATAGGCCTTATTGTAAGATTTTTACAATTTTGGAGCAATTCGTAGATGGGATGAGTTTTTAAAATGAAGAAAAACATTACTGACAACCTATTGAAGCCGTACGAATGATAATTATCAGCTCTTAATTATAAAGTCAGTGACTCTGTAGGCCTACACGACTGCTGATACGGAATGAAGCAATTGTTTGAAGTGTCATCTTTAATATTATAATACAATACAATACGGATGTCCTATATTTGCCTAACAAGTCTTTTGGTCTATTCATCATCAGCAAATTTAAAATAATTGCGTTTAATGGTTCACGGTCTAAAGTGCACGATATCCGCAACTAAGGGCCTATAAATCAATTAATTGCTACAAATAGGCTAAGTGACGTAGACCTACCGTACTTTAATTCTCTGGCATAGAGATAAATGTACATGTAAGCGTAGGCCTACATGTTTTTCTATAGCGACCGTATAGCCTCGACACTGCTCTCTTTTCAATGAATTTATCCGATGAGATCTTTTACCCCCGTTGCCGTTTGAATGGGCGCCACGCCACTTACGGTGATATTCAAGCACAGGGTGGATTCAGTCTGGTGAATTTTCTCTGGTCATACCTTGGACTAGAAACGTTCTGGGTAAACGGGCTTTTTCGGTTGCTGTACCTAAATTTTTGAATTCTGTTCGTTCTGCTCAGTCGCTTTTGTCATTTCTTTCTCAACTTAAAACTGACCTAAGTTTTCAAATTGATTATCCACCGTAGACTACCTCTCTGTCCTGTGGACTGACCTTCTGAATATTGATCTGATTGCGGCTTGGCTTTGGTGCGCCATCGGTTGATGCGTTGTGCATTAGACACCGGCGCATTACAAGTTTCTAATTATTATTATTATTATTACTTGTTGCACGTCATAGACCCTCTGTAAGCCATTGTCGTTATTTTCAGTGGCGGGATTTACAAAGTATAAGTCAATATTAAAACTTTCTTCTATGTTGTCGGTTTTTCTTCGGTTTTCGATATTTTTTGTTTTCCGAATACAGACTTCAGTATCGGTTTCGGTTTCTCATAATAGGACGATATTGGTTCGCTATCGGTTACAAAGACCCAGCACTACATGAAATACTATTTAATGCATGTTGTATGCATATTAAGTTTTCCTTGTGTTCTTAAATACTTGTAAACCGATGTGCGATTATAACTATTGGTTAATAAAGAATACACTTACTTACTTACTGTATATGACGTATTGCTATGGCCTAATATTTTAGTACAACGAGAAACACCACTGCACACTGTATGCAGTTGCAAAGTATAGGGTTACCTAAGATCTTTGGGGTTACGGTGCACAACAGCGAAGTCGGACTATAAACTAAAATCATAAAGAACACATAAACCGAAAACCGATACCGATATCACGATATTTATAGGAAACGTAACCGACTGCAAAAAAACTTATAAAAACGAAAACCCATATGTAGCTTAATTATCGTAAGCTCGAGTTTCGGCCAGCGAAAACTAAGCACCAGGAACCAACTTATTCACATGCGATTTAAAAACCGATACCGATGAAGCTGTACGCCTATATTATACACGCAACAAAATTTATTTGGACGTATGTCTTTTTTAATCTTCAATGAATAATAAAAAGATAATAATTATATAGTTCTATGAATTTTCTCGTATGTATTGTCCCCAACTTCAATCTTCGAAGGCGATGCCCAGGAATGCCTCAGCTAAACATAATCTTAAACACAACCCTCCCTAACCTCCTCTCCCCTCCTCTCTCTGCTCTCCTAGCAACCGGGCATGGTCATCTTTGGACAACCCCACGGACTTGACGCAGCGCTAGTGACTAAGCTCGTGCTCTGCTCTTAGCTTTTGGGTAGCGCTTTAGAATGTCGATTTCACGATTAAGCAGAGTAGGGATCCAGAATATTATGTGGGCTGACTTAAAAGCACGTGACTGAACAAATTGACAGCTTGCTCACATGATGAGTTTGTAAATAGGGAAGAATTCATCTTCAAAGAAGTCATTGTGAATAATTTCTTTGTCAAATTTCGCAAAATGTACGCCATTCTTCAGCGATTTCTTGTCTGGATCAAGAGTCTCTTCTGGAAGGAGGAGATGGAACTGACACTGATTGGTCTACAGTATTCTGGAAAGACGACATTCGTAAATGTTATTTCGGTTCGTGATACTACCCTTCAAATTTATTATGTGGGACTGTTTCCTGGAATTTTTCATTATACCTATGAAACATAGCTGCATGCTTATTGCAAATATTGCTGTTGAATGTCGTAGTTGTTGGTTCTTCGTTAAGTAACCAGATTCTAGTGGTGTCGTTTGCTGTAAAGTACCGCACGCGTCATGCGTCATCTCTATTTCCTGAGTTAAACGCAGTTCCTTTTGTATGCACTTCCTATCAGATAGGAGATGATTTTGATACAATGACCACTTAACACAGGATCCCAGTAGCACAAATATAAATCGACTCTAATCAAATAACAGTCATTTTTTGCTGTGTTTGCATTCAGTTTATGAATTGAAACCAGGTAATCGTGACGAATGTAACAGATTTTGGCTAGGTATTGTGTCATATATGGACAAAGTATGCAGTGCTAAACTGGAGTTAAAACAAACTATAGCAAATCTCAAGTTTGTTTCCCCAAATTTCCCTGGAGCTGGTTGTATGACCTGTCAGAATGGCCACAAATCTATTGCTCCGTCAAATGCAACAATGTTGTTTCACTCATCTGAATTCTACAATGCTATGTGGAATCTTTTTTATAGAACATCATTGTTCTGTAATGTTTCTGGGTGTTTGGAACAAAGTTTAAGAGACCTTTTCTAGCTTTATTAGCACTTTGAAACTGATCTGATTAACTTGGCACTGATTTGTTCTGCATTTTGGAAATGCCACTGAGGAATTTAAAAAAAAACAGCCATATGTGTGGGTAGGCTGAAAATAATTTACACATCCTATCCCATATGTTAAAGAAAATAGATCTCAAAGTTTGAATTACTGATGCTGAAGAAGCCAGTCTTAGCAAAAATACAGAGTTCCTGGATATATCTGTAGATGACATCCTTTTGTTTTTGTTTGGTCTCTTACTGGCAAGTGATGTCATTACTGGCTTACTTACCATCACATGCCAATTTTGCACTGGACAGAGTAATAACAAAGAGAACTGTATGCTTGAGATGATTATACAGTGTTTATCTGCCTGACTAATCAGCGTTAGGTTGTAAATATACCAGCAGAAATTTTCAGTAATTGTTTTAGTTTGTTTACTGTAGCACCATGCAGTCATTTACGTAGGTGATTGTTTGCTCACCCTACAGTCCAGGAGTTACCTGAAGCAGAGTTGATAAAAAATATTTATTGTTTAATTAGGTTAGTTACCATGAGTCCAAGCTTAGGCATGTTTCAAAGCTGCTGGAATACTAACGACATATGTATATATATATTATTGGTGAAAACGTGTGTTTATCTTTATATTTTAATGCGTGAATCAGGGATGCATGTTTTATGCCTGAAAATTGACCTGCATCAGGTTCAGAAACTGTTGGCACCTAATCGTTGCAACTTTACTTATGACATTTGTGTTGTATTGTTGTTTACACTCATTCTTAAAGAAGTTATTTGCATTAATCAGTCAGTCAATCATTCAGTGAGTCTTTTTGTACATTTTACTTTCTCTCAGGTCTGAAACCCTTGAGTAGCTGTACTTATTCTACTCTTTCTGTACGTCTTATTTATCAGGTCTGAAACCCTTTAGTAACTGTATTTATTTCTACTCCTGGAGTCTGTATACACCGGACCTCTCGCTATAACATGGGTTATTGAGTACTGCATTATGGCGAGGGCCGCGTTAAAATGATGTGGTATTTGTGACCGTGTACATATCTATGTAGCTTTGTATTTGCAGATTGTAGTGGGCTAAGAAGCATTATAACTTGGTGTGGTCACGAAAAACAAGTCTGAAATTATTTGCCACTGGTGTAATTGAATTTTTAAAGGCTGCCAGATAATTCAGTTTAATTTAAAAATTATGTTTTGGAATGGAAGCGATTATTATATAAATTCAGCAAATGCTTTGGATTCTTTGTTTTAATTTTCTGCTTTAAGGCACCACGAACTTTAGACTGAGCACGTGGACTGCTGTAGATAAATTTTTATAAATTTATTTTAGACATATGAAGTACATACACAACACCTTAGAATAAACCTTTATTGAAAGAGACTGTACACAATAAACGAATTCTTGCTTTGCTTGTATAGTTAATTCAAGTAGATAAACCAGTCTAGTCTAGGTTTTCTTAAAAAAGTCAGTGAGCTGCGTTTGCTTCTTGCTGCCATGCTGCATCCGCTTAGCAGAATGCAACAAACTACATAGCTCTGTGATGTTTAAGGGCTTGATTGATATCTTGTGCTTCGAATCATCACAACTTGTTCTATAAGCCAGCTATGGCCTTTGGAACATCATGCACTTCATCTTTGTCCTTATTTTACTGTGTATGCAATTTAGGCCTTGCACTTCATCTTTGTCCTTATTTTACTATGTATGCAGTTTAGGTCTTAGAATAATCGTAGAGAATTAAATAAATTATTTCAGCAATTAAAGTATTAGAACTTGAAAAATCATTTTGGCTTGTGAGGTGTGGCTTTAAGATCTTCAGTGACATTTTAGAAAAGCCGAGAAATGAAGTGGCTGAGCTTGAGAAACAATTCAAAGCCTGTTTTGTTGGTTTAATTGCTGAAAAGGTTCTTTTTAATGACAGATGAAGAAGTAGACAGTCACGAATAAAAAATTCATGTTGCTGTTGTTTCAGTCGGGAAAGTTTAACGAAGACATGATACCAACGGTTGGGTTCAACATGCGGAAAGTAACCAAAGGAAATGTTGTAATCAAGGTAGTTTCAGTGTTTGTTATTTCTTTCTTGCCCATAAACCTGCCCCAAGCTGTGGTACAGAGCTTACTTGCCACTTCTGTGATGCATTCTGAGGTGGATTTCTATAATTCTCATCTTGTGAACTTCCTTCTGACCTCTTTAGGCTTCAAGATGCTGGTGATGCAACTTTCCAGGGTCAAATTAAATCTTGCAATGCTGTTCCTGTGTTGAAGTCTTCCTTTGGATCGAAGTTCATATTGCACTAAATAAGCACTTTGATCACTCACCTGTAAAGTACCCCAGTGTGGTTATCTTATTTACTGATACAATACGCATATTCTAGTTCTACATTAAATTTCTAATAAAAGAAATACTGATTGGTCAGTGGCTTGGTTTCTTAAAACTGGATTTTGTGTGTTCTTATTATCTATTTGGTCATCATAAAGACTATGAGCAACTTTCTAATGCAAAACTGCTTAGGGCCATCAAGTGCTTCATTGTTATTAAAATGAAATAGTAGTGACACAGAGCAGAATAGTAAGTAAGGCAAAGTTTTTTTGAGCCCAAGAATCCTGGATACAACACCAATGCATTGAAAACCTTGCTGTTCGCTTCTCTGCTGAGCCAATCACCTTACACAGTAGCCAGTTGATTAGAACCCTTGGCTTGTAATGCAAAGATCATGAGTTTAAGCCTCCTCTGAAATGGTATTCTGAGCAATTCCATCACTCACAGTTGCGTAGTGCCATCGATTGATGCTTAGTTATTAGATGGTAGCACTTCATAAATGAAGCAATATGAATAATATTGGCTTATCTTGAGATTTACATAGCATCCAGTAGAACCTTTTAAAAGCACACTATGGACAGTTATCTCACAGCTTGATAAAGTACAGAAGTCCAACACTTTTGTTACCATGAGCAGCAACAAGTGAAACAGAACGTAAATGCAGTGGAATTGTCTCAGAAGAAGAATGAACTGATGCACAAGATGAATTACGGGCTATTGTTCTTTTCGCAGGTTTGGGACATTGGTGGACAGCCTAGATTCCGGAGTATGTGGGAGAGATACTGTCGAGGGGTGAATTGTATTGTGTGAGTGGTTGTTTTGCTCTTATTTCATTAAAAAAGGGTCTGTTTATGCTTTTTAATGTTTTTTGTGAACTGCTTCAATGTACACTTCTGAATTTTATAAGGAGCATGTTACAGTTGTTGCAGTACATTAAAAAGTGCAACTGAAGTGCGGTTGTATTGTATTCTAAGCTGATTTTGGGTTGATAACAAAGAGTCTAAAAAGAATGAGTTTATAGAAGAATATTTATGACATATGGTTATCAATTGATCTTTTGAGCAGATGATCATGTATGGGTGGCTGCATGGTTTTGGTGATACAATGCGGGCAGATAAAATGAGGTTAAAAAATCAAGTATGCATAGTACTTAGATGGGTGACTATCCATTGAATGCCACACCAACCAGCACCCACTCATCTCTCCATATTTTATTTGTTAAATTAGTTGGAAGGTTGAAAGGTCATTGGATTGCTGTTTTTGTGTTTCCACCTCAGCTGAATGATCCTTCAACGCCAAGACCTCGCCTCTAAAGAGGTGTATAATCAAGCATGTCACCCTTGCTTTAGAATTTGAGATGCATGAAACATAGATTTGTACTATTAGTCAAATATGTGTAGCTGGTCTTGTATTAGGCCATGTACCAGAAATCGAAATTATATTAACCCTGAATGCTTTTCAAAGTATTGAACTCTGTAACCTTGCTTTGCAGTCCAAGGGTATTGTTCAAAGACAAAATCATGCTTCTTATTCAAAATATCAACCTGCATTGGTACTATGTTTATCAAAATATTTTATCTTAGGACCATGCTTCTGTAAATATCTTTCAACCTGTCGTCAGGTGTCATGCATTTGCATTACTTTGTTTCTGTCAGAGAATATTAGTTTAAATTAACATATATAACTATTTTTTTCTGTTTTGTGGCTGAATTTTTAGGGTAATTTTGTTAGTGGTGTTAAAATGATATGCAGTCGGAACAGCGTTGCATTTCTCTTGTGTTGAGGCCCCAGCTTTGAACAAGATAAACCAGCTGGTTGTTAGCATTGTTATAAGTTACTTTAGTTATTGCTGGTACAGTCTACTGGCATTGGGTCTGTGGTTTTTAGCAATGCAATAACATATCAGAGCTTTGAGGTTGTGTCTACAGGGCTCAGCAGTGAATCGCTGTTGTCAAATTGTTGTGACTTTGCACTTTAGCCCAACACCTCTTTATGTAGCTCTATGTGGGTCATAATGATTGTTGACAGGTGGGTGTTATACTGGGTGATTTACCTTGCCATAGTTGGAATACTAATTATAGCTCTGATATCCTGTACATAGTGACGTTGATATCCTGTAATGCTACCTCTAGGCTACAACATCACACTCCAGGTTATTACGGATTGATTTGTTGTGCTAGGTATATGGTGGATGCAGCTGATCATGAGAAGGTTGAAGCATCTCGAAATGAGTTTCATAACCTGCTGGACAAACCACAGCTGGCTGGTATTCCTGTCTTGGTTCTTGCCAACAAGAGAGATGTCGCTGGCGCTATGGATGAAAGAGAGGTCATCGATAAAATGTAAGTCTGCCGTCAGTCCTAACAACACGAGTTTGTTGCATGTATTTATTCAGCTTCTTTAGCACTTTGGATTATATACAGATAATCCTCTTGTTAGATTTTTGTTGTCATTTCGATACCCTCTTAAGTGTTAGTCCAGGAGGACAGAGTCAACAGTGTTCTAAATATACACGTCCTTTGCTGTGCCAATGAGGAGTATAGGTCATGAGTGTAATAATAAAATAGAACTTTGTCCTCTGTAATTCTTTCCTTCAAATTTTCCATCTTAAAACAAGGCTTGTATCATAATGGCTATTGCATAATGGCATTAGGTGCATACTGCCTTTTGAAACCTCAAAGCTGTAAGCTACAAATGTTTATGTTGTCAAAATGTGTTCTAGTAAGTCAGTGTGTTTATTGGCTGTTCTTTATTGGTATTATTTTATTGTAAAATATATGCTTGGACAAAGTACTGGTATAGCTGGATGTCCATTTGCTTGAATGGTGTACAGTGTCATAATTTTGAGTCAGACTAAATGCAGGCTAATCTGGTGTTAATTATCAACAGGATACTTCATAAACAATGAGTATCTGTGTTACCAGCCTGTTATTTGCAGCTGTGTGGTCTACCTGTTTTAAACACAGTTTATCAGCAAATGTGATGGACCAGGAACTGCTAATACATTCATAATGCTACATTTTACAAAGCTCAAATGAATATTTCTGTGTGAGCATGAGTATAAGAGGAACAAAGTATATCTATCTGAATTTCTGCATTTTTCAAAACTTAAACTGTCCCAGGGAAAGAAATAGGATACAGCTGAATTTCAATGTTTTACCCTCCCTTACTGTAGCCTAGAGATGCACCCAGTCCAGTAGAGATGCTATGGTATCAAGGAAGTCATGAAAACGGAAGAAACTGGTGATTTAGTTGCAAAATCTAGCACATGCAGTGGTAAGAAATGTGAGATAAGTAGCAGTTATGAACATAGCCTCCTCTTAGGATCCTGCACTACTTACTGTTTCCTGCACTACTTACTAATTTTGTCTTCCAAAGTTCATACTTTGTTTTATTTTGATAGGAATTTGTCTAGTGTGCAAGATCGTGAAATCTGTTGCTATTCGATTTCCTGCAAGGAGCAACATAATATAGGTATGTCAGTTTTAGATAACTTTTTACTGGGGTCATTCGAGTCTGTCTGCAGAGGTGGGACTTTATCCAGATAGGCATGCGTTGGGCTGAGGTTTACCTCAAGGCTTAGCACCTGGACCCCAACTTTTCTTTTCAGTGTACAACCCAGCCAGGTGTTTATTTGAACAGTAACAGTCTGCTGTAGCTGAACATTTTGTATGCAAAAGGCAGACGATTATATATGACTGTATATATTTTAATAATTTGTTGTCGTCATATTCTCTCAAGATATTATCACAAGTCTGTGGTGGTTTACAGTCGTATGTGTGTGATACTTGGCTTCTGCTTAATGCTTCTGCAACTGAGTTTCTTCTGTTTCGATCTCCAAAGCAGATTAAGCTGTTTAAGTTATTGGCTGCAGTGCAGGTTGTTAGTGAAACACAGCTGCTGTCCACTCAATCTATGTGTTATATTTGACTATAGTTTTCTTTTGGTGGACAGAGTAATTCAGTGTTTGTAAGTTTATTCAATGTTATTTCAGGAATATCCTTAGGATCCTGCACTACTTACTGTTTTCTGTCTTATTTTCCCACATCGGTCTTCTATTTTCATGTTGCTTGGAATTCCTGTTGGAACATAATCACTGGTATCTAACTTGATAAAACTGCACAGAGATCAAGTATAGCCAGAGATATCATAAAATCTTAAAAGCACAAGCATGTATCCCAGTACCCTATAAATCGTTGCATTGGCTTTCGATAAAACAGCAATTCTGGGATAGTTGATCATAAGATTACACTCTGGCCAGCTTCCATGATGTATTATAGTGGAACTGTAGAAGCTATTAGATTCAGTGAGATTGGAATATTCTGAAATATTTTAATACTAGTTATGGACATTTGGCTAAGCATTTAGTTTTTGTCACTGCAGTAATCGTGAATGATTGTAGTTCAGTCTTCATTAGGTTCTTAAAAGGCTCTAAATAAATGTCCAGAGACAAGTGCATACTTACATACATATGTACGTATGCATTTGCTTGCTTACTTACCATGGTCTTGTACTGTCATGAAAAATGTGGTATCTACATTTTAATAGGTAAATTTGAAGTTTATAACATTTATTTATTTATTTATTTATACAGAACACTTATATAGCGCCCCTTCAAGAAAACTACTCAGAAGCGCTCCCAAACTAACCTTGGCGAAAGAGAACAGTCTTAAGAGAAGAATAGAAGATAGAAGTAAAATCCCGGGGCAGAAGACGTAGAGTAACAGGAAGTCCATTCCAGAGGGTTGGGCCAGCAACAGAGAAAGCACGACGCTGCATGGTCGAGGTGCGAGTGCGAGGTACTAGTAGATTACAACTAGCAGCGGAGCGAAGAGAAGCACGTCCCAAATTGGACCGGACAGGTAGGCAAAGCTCCCTCAAGTAAGAGGGGGCAATACCCAACAAGGAGTTCCAAACAAAGACGATGACCCTATAGTGAATGCGCTGACTCATAGGAAGCCAGTGCAACTCATCTCGCATGAAATCAGAGACATGACCAAACCTAGAGGTGCCACCAATAAGTCGTGCAGCCGCCCGCAACACATGTTCCAGGCACAAAAGCCGTACATCAGGGAGTCCAACATATAAAGAAGAGCAGTAATCCAACCGACTAGTGACAAATGCATGAACCAGAGTCCTAGATGAGGTGACTGAGAGAGAACGTGAGACAACACGAAGTTGCCGTAGCTGGTAGTAGCAACTACGACAAAGACGATGTACCTGAGCCTTAAAAGAGAGCTCCTGATCCAACTCAATGCCAAGGTCATAAACAGTGACTGAGAAGGTGATGTGAGGAAACTCTAAATGTAGTACAGGTAGATTGATTTTAGCCAGTTGCCTAGTGCCCAACCAAATATATTGAGTCTTGGAAGGATTCAATCTCAATCGATTTGAAGACATGGAGGTATGTGCCGGTGTTTAAGTGTAAATGACATCATGTCATTATTCTGTGGACAAGATGGCAAAAATTATGGGAACTTCTTTTTCTACTGCCATCCATTGGTCTAAATGGAGGATAATTCTTTTAGTAACTTCATAATAGTTCCAGAAGCGAGTTTTAAAAGCAGCATAATACACATCGTTTTAAAAGTAATGTTATAACTTTAGGAACAGTGGAGTAGTTTTAAAAGCAACATAATAGTTGTAGAAACAGTTTATATGATAGTGTCGTTCATCTGTTGTAGACATTACACTCCAGTGGCTCATTCAGCATTCTAAGTCCAAAGGCCATTGAACAAGTCATTTGAAAGAAGCCTCGTGCACAAAAGCAGGATGACAATTGGGATTTCGTTGTGTGGCGAAACCCTTGTGGTTCAGTGTTTATGATACAATGCTGAATTTGCTTGAAAAGGCGCTTGACGTTGTTGTTCTGTGACTTTGAATAAATAGAGCGTACGCACGAATACTGACGATGTTGTTCTGTCTTATCACTGGCTTCGCCTCAAGGTGGAGCCCTTTCAGTTTTTGTATTAATAGCTGCGGCTTACTATGGTGTAGCACTTTACTGAGAGCTTTGTTCTTATTACAGACTAACTATTTAATTAATTAATTGGTGAAATTGGAGCCTTCTGGCTAAACATGCTTATCTGTACATCGTTCTAAAATAAATTGGAGAGCATTTAGCTGAGTAGTCATATATTTTTGTGTTTCTGCTTTATTTTGTGATGTTTTCTTTCTGAGAACATGTCTTTCTTAAATAAATTGTAAATTGTTATCTGCTACAATCACTTCAACTGATAAATGTTTAAAGGCTCTGAAAATTTCTGTTCTTGTTTAACCAGCAATGCTTGTCTTTTGGTGTCATCTGAGTTTCATTCAGGGTAATTCGGCAATTTCCCTTTGTTTGAATCTGTCATCCTCAAATAGGTCCCCTTATGATCCAGTTCACAGTTGCCTAGCTGCCTTTCCTTCCCATTTGCAGCTGCGAATGCTAACTGCCCAAGGTGGCCAAATTGTTTGGAGAGCTCTTGAGTAGGGAGTTAGCGAGGTGGACAGTTGTCCACCCAACTTTATATACGAGTAAAACATTTCTTGTGTGACATGCTACATGGAGTAATTGTAATCGGAAATTTGTATAGCACCAATTCAAGAGAAACTTATCAGAGGCACTCGCTGCACTGATGTTAAATGCAATTAAGAACAGAACATTCGTCCGTTAGCAAACATTGCTCAGATAACTAGAAGAGTCACCAGTGGCAAGCTCATGCACATCTGCAGAGCAGTGGCGGATCCAGGATTGCTTGCGTGGGGGCAAGGGCATTTCCAGATGGGCGCCACATTCCGGCATGTACCATCCATATGTTTGGTTTGAAGGGCGCCGGCATATAACCAAAGGGGCGGGAGGCGAACCTACCCCCGCCTATAGCTAAATCGGCCACTGATGCAGAGCCCTACCAACAACAGATTGCAGACTAAAATTCAAAGATGACGGCATGTTCAGAATTCCTGAAGCCCGTAGCACCGAGGGTGAGAAACGACGATAGGCGACGCGACCCACCGGCGATGTCTTACGGTTGTGTCGCCTTCCAACAGTCCCTAGTAGATGGAAGACAACGCGGCGTCCGGTTATGCCTTGAGCGGCCGGTTATTCGACATTCGTCGCCTGCAGGCCGTTAGGTAGTTGAGCCATTCCGTGGTTGACGGTCGGTGCCGCTCCAAACACTTCCTTTGCCTTTCCTCCACCGATTCCACGATTTCCCGGCGTACGTAGGTCTGAGGCTTGACTGTCCAGTGGAATCCTGCCCCCCTTTATAGATGGACCATTCCAGTCACAGTTGGTCACGATGCTATGCAACAAAAACCGTTCAAAACGCAGTAACCCCGTGTTGAAACAAGAAATAATTCCGACACGCAGACCGGCAGCAGTAAACGTCCAAACTGCCAGAATTATCAGACAAATTTCACGTTTTGACAATATAACCCGTCTTGTAAAAGAATACCATAAACACAGATGTGAGTGGTAGTCGCTTATGCCAACTCCAAGAGGCGGCACTGTGCATGAAGCATTAGCCACCTCATGTTCTTATCCTCGACATACGGCAAAGCCGCCTGTGTTCTCCCTCGCCGTCTGAGCTTCCCATCAACAGTGAAAGTCATGTGCTTGGTTTTAAGCCAACCGCTTGGTGGCATCAGTGGCGCAGCCTTCCAGAAAATCCTTCCTGGGGTTTGAACTCCTACTTTTGGGACGATAATCCGGCACGTCGACCACTAGACTATCACGCCCTAGGCTATCAGGCCCTTCAATTGGCCTGAATAAAATGTAGAGGCCTACTGTAATACGCTTCTTATACCGTGCACAGGGAGTTTAAATGGCGTGGCGCCCATTCGAGGCCATACGGTCGCTATAGAAAAACATGTTGGCCTACATTTACATTTTACATTTCAAAATGCTCCTTTGAAAGCATTCGAAATACAAGCGCGCAGAGCACTAGTCTTCATCTTCAAGTTCTCTGCCCCAGGCAAGTTCGAACGTCCAATGGCGCCATTCCTGGTGTTGTTGGACCTCCTTCAGTTTACTTTATCCCTCCACCATCATCCAGTCTAGTAGCATTTGTCTAGGTCTTCCTCTTTTTTCTTTCCTTCCATTCTTCCCTCTATGATATTTCTCAGAAGGGAATCACCTCTCAGTATGTGTCCAATCCATTTCCTCTGTCTCGTTCTTATTGTAGCCATCAGAGATCTTTTCCACCTGTTGAAGCATCTCCTCTTCGTTTGTTTTGTGTTCTCTTCTCCATCTTAGCCTTCTCCATCCTGCGCCATATCCACAACTCAAAAGCATCCAGTCTTCTGATGTCTTCTTTTCTGATTGTCCATGTTTCCGATCCATATAAGACCACACTCCATATCATGTTTTGACCATTCTCTTCTTTAGGTTCCTGTCCAGTTCTCCTCTCATTAATTCTTTCCTCTTCTTATTCATAAAAGCGTCTTTTCCCATCGCTATTCTTCTTTTTATTTCATTATAACATTTTGCATCTGTTGTAATCATACTTCCTAAGTAGCAGAACTGCCTGACCTGTCCAACTCTTCATCATCTACTATTACTATTATTCTTACAGTTGTTTCTTCTTTTCTGCTTATCTTCATAACCTTTGTCTTTTCGATATTTATTTTGATACCATGTTCTATCAAAATTAGGTTCAGGCGGTCCATCCTCCTCTGTAGACCTTCTTGTCTATTTGCCAGCATTGTCTGCAAATTTCAGGGCCTTCACCAGTCTTCCTCCTACTTTTAGTTTAAGTCTAACTTTGCTAGTTACATATTTAATTTTCTATTCAGCTGTAAATATAGGACTAAACGTTAGGCCGGGTTATCAAGGGATTAAGTGTCTCATTAATTATTATTATAACTCCAGGCGTAGGCCTTCGGCTGTTCTCTTGTCTAATATAAAGCCACAGTTTTAAAAATGCACTCGAATAAAATACGCACAATCCTAGGGGAGCAATCGACTGGCCTTTAATTAATTAGACACTGCGCAATTAGTCGGTCTGCCCTCAGTCATAGTAACACTGCCGGATGGTAGCAAACGCTATGATAGCCTAAGCTATCTGACGTGTATGCCTTAGGCATACACGTCAGATAGCCTAGGCCCTAAGTCTATGCTCTCGATCAAATGCGACATCTGATTGTTTGAAATTCCCGAAAAATAACGATTGATTGTTCTGGGATTACTGGTATTAGCACATTAGCCAGTATTAGCCAATCGCACATCTGTAGAATTATTCATCACTTCATGATAAATCAGTTTCATAAATATGTTAGAAGTAGAATAACAAGAAGTATAAGATTCCCACCCTGCCCATATGCACAAACGCTTAAGGCTGATGTTTCTGGCTTTAGGGCCTATACACGTGTCAGTGACCAAAGCAGACAGATTTCAATGTCAGTCTAACAGAAGAATTTCTTAAATTCATAGAGCGCAGTCCATGATTCAATTCACTCGGTCACCCACCCTGAGGCATCTGGATTAGTAGAGAGGTGGAATCAGTATTCGAAAAAGATGATTTATCGTCGAAAATCCAAGAAGGTGACATACGTCGATAATTATCTTTTACGGTATGGACGCTATTGGAGAGGCCAAATGCAACAAGTTCCATTTATCATTGTTGGTTTGTGTGCCCCTCAAAGAACCACGGGCCCAGAAGTCAACGAGCCCTTGTCTACACGCACTTCGACATGGCTATAGGACTGTAGAAACGATCGTTTTTAGCGTTCCCCTATGCACGCTGATAAAATAAGCAGTTTGATAATAAAGTAACCCCTAGCAAGTCTATGGTTTTTAACTTTCTTTATTTTTAGGAAAGCCAAAAGGAATATAAGTACATATTTGTTAATATATGTATAATACATATATATGCACTAATGCTTAGTCAGTTCAAGATTAAAATTCAAAGTCATTTGATTAATAAGTACCACTAAATAATTATGCTATCAGTTGTGAAGTGTTTGCTTAATGAACTGTTTCGATAATGAACTCGAAAGTAAAGCTCCAAAATCTAAAGAGCAGATGTGACAGATCTATATCTATTACTGTTGTAGTGGTGTACAAATTTTATCAGCTTTTGTTAGGTTGTGCGGTACACTGTAAATAAAGCTGTGAAATCTGCACTAGACTACAACATGAAAACCTAAAAGTGATGCAAGGAAAATACCCCGAATTGCGTGTTTTGTATACGAAAAAGCGCTCAGCTTCAGAGTCCTCCTGTAGGCTACGCTTGACCTCGGGCTTTGCCTCTGAACCACACTGGGCCTACGCTTCCAAACACCCATTAAGGTTCGCACTCTGCGCTTGCCTGGTGGTCCCTCTTTGGTGAAATCCTGGATCCATCCTTGCCTCCGTCCACCGAGTCTTTGCGAAAAAGGCATTCGTCAATAGGCGGCAGATAGTTAGGCCTACATGCATCTAAACTGCATGCATCCAAAAACACAAACAAGAAATTTACGGTGGAATCGGTATACATACACTTACGCATACAGACTTTGCATATTAGAAAGAAAGAAAATGGATAGAGAGATAGAGAGATAGCCAACCAGACAGACAGACGTACATATATTATCCAATCATACATATATACATACATACATGCATACATACATACATACATACATACATACATACATACATACATACATACATACATACATACATACATCCATACATACATACATACTACATATATATATACATACATACATACATGTACACATACATACAGGCAGATAGGTAGGTAAGAGGGTGGGCAGGTAGAGAGAAAGGAGGGAGAAAGAAAGGGGGAAGAAACAGAGAACTAGACTGATATAAAGCATGGGAGAGAGAGACAGAGAGAGAAACAGAGAGAGAAACAGAGAAACAGAGAGAGAGAAGCAGAGACAGTGAGAGGCAACAGGCTGAGAAGAAGATGGAGGAAGATGACACGAATAAAAAAGATGATTCATGTATGTTATTAACCGAAGACCTTTCTTCAAGATGCTTTCTCTCGCCGTTACACTGACATCACAGATTATCCGGAGCAAAGCAAGAATATGCAGTTGGACTTATGCAATATCTTGCGCCAATTCTGTCAGCCTAGGATCTTGTAAAATAACACACATATTCCGTATCTTACTATAGGAAAAGTTGCTTGAATAATACTGGAGTTTACATGCTTGCGTTTTTCGTAATTTAATTTCAAAGCATCTTCTGGCCTTCGCCTGTAACTTATGTATGTGAATATTCATATAGCGCATTCAGGGTAAAGATTTCCAACAGTTTCCTAAATTACTGTGTAGGCCACATGGCATAAGACAGTAAGACAAACAACGGACCAGAGCATCTTCATTGGTTGGGTCTTGTAGTTTTTGCAGAGTATGTTATGAGCATGTTATGTAAAGCCTACAGTACGTAACTAAATAAGTAAGCAAGCAAGTAAGTACGTCAGGCATTTGTTAACACGCCATGTGTCCTTCGGCTGAGCGAGGAATCGTAGGCGTGGACAAACACACAAACAATTAAATACATAGCACAGCAAGCAAATGAAGATGCACAGCAACAAAGGCTGACAGGCATATATGTATTACGGCGTATATGTGTTACGGCGCAACCTGTCCTTCAAAGCTGCTGTTCCTCTGGTCCACTCGTTCGTCCTCACACGAATCGACTACTGCAATTCTATCCTGGCGGGTCTCCCGAAGTTCAGACTTAGCCAGCTCCAGTCTGTCTTGAACTGTGCTGTTCGGGTGGTTGCAAATCTCCCAAAGGGTTCTCACATTTCGGACTACATCAGGGAGACGCTACACTGGCTTCCTATTTTGGAACGGATTCGGTTCAAGGTTCTTCTACTTGTCCGTTCTGCTTCGGTTGGTACTGCGCCGGCTTACATTCGGGAGCTGTGTGTTTCTGTTTCCAGTCGACCTGGTGGCCGGTTGCTGCGTTCTGCTGCTCGTGGAGATATGCTGATTCCACGTTACCGCACGTCGTTGCGTGCTCATCGTGCCTTCTCCTGCTTTGGTCCCTCGTTCTGGAACAGTCTCCCTTTAAACATTCGTACTTTTCCACTTAGTTTAACTCAATGTTCATTCTCTGTTAACTTGAAAACTCACTTGTTTAGATCGGTAGGATAGCCGTGTCATCAGCGCTTTTGAGAGGTACTTGAAGAGCGCTATATAATTGTTTGTTACATTACATTACATGTAGGACAGAGGCAGAGACAGAGACAGAGAGTCAGTCGCCACTGATGATTGCCATCCTGATTTGGCTGGTTCTCCTGATGACTGTTTTAGGCTCTTCCACTGTGTCTCATATATTATACCATTGTGCATTCTCATATGTAATCAGATTTCATATTCGAGCAAGCAGGTAGTTAACCCTTTTCTAAACATTTTACAGGACTGGCACAAAGCTTACCAAGACTTTTGTAATTATTAAAGGTTTTACACCTGACAACAAAACTCTATGCACACTATTCGCATGTATACGGAGTTTAGGGAGCAGGTATTGTAGCCAACTGCTGTTCTTCAGTGATTTTAAATCATTGTATAGAGGTGGTTTCAAGTTGCGCTGCTCCCACTTGGAGACCTTCCGTTCTTCTTCCGATATTCAATTGCAATGGAAATGGATGCAAGTCGATCGTATTTCTGTCCTTTTAGCCTCAAACTATTTATTCAGCATGGCTGAGGACGTGGCGAAAGGACAATGAAACGACGAGAGGACGTGCAAATGGAGACCTCTGTCCACAAATGAGTAGCCATGCACACCCCTCCTACCATTTAAGAAGGCATCTAACGATTTCACTGAGGATTTCTTATTTGGTCAATCGATATCTGGCCTGGTCATCCCTTGAGTGCAAAATGAACCACATGTGCTCCAATTGCTTTCTTTCTCAATTAACCTCAACGTCTTTGTCTGTCTGTCCGTCTTTTGTCTGTCTGTCTGTATGTATGTGTGTGTATGTACGTCTGACTACATGGCTGTCTGCGTCATTTTCTCTGTATTCTGTCGGTCTATGTCCTTTGTCCGTCTGTCGGTCTATGTCCTTTGTCTGTCTGTCCGTGTCTGTTGTTATAGTCTGACTGCGTGCAGACGCCGTCCGTTCTTTTCTGACGGCTCCCCTGATGATTCGTCTCGCAATTATTTAACCACGCAGGTGCCTAGTCATGCACTACCTCGTCTACCAGGTTATAATCATTGCGTACATTGCATATTTTACAGTAGTTTCAGTTGTAGGCCTATTTTCCTGTCAACTAAGCACGCGAAACACGCTCTCTCTGAATACACCGTCTTCTGCCTGCGTTTCAAACCAGCTGACTCAACATAAATAAGGATGCGAGCGCTCACGTGATATAAGTTTATGCATGCTAAGTTTTATTCAAAACTTGCTGACTCATTATCGATGTCAGACCATCGTCTAAGCACGAGAGGGCCCACCAATCACAGGCACGTGATGCAGACCGGGGCAGGTTGAAAACTTGCTGATTCATCACTACTTATCGTTAACGAAAAATCACGTGATAGATGTGTGTCGTCTAGGCACGTTTGAAATTGCCCAAAACTTGCTGACTCATGACTTCCACGCGGGTCAGTTCTTTCACACAATCAGTGAGCCAGTGGTCAACAGCGCCAACTCACATTTTCGACGTTTAAGAGCAGCTTAGAACTCGTCAATTTGCAAAGCTGGAGGAAAGAAGGAACAAGGAGGCAAAGTAGTGATACTCGGACGCCCAAATCTGGCAGTTTATGAAGATCATGCCACGCGTGCTACTATTATTTCGCACCTTTTAAATGTATCCTGGTGCTAAATTATTCCCAGGCGGTGCTTCTTGTCCGTCTGGTGGTGTTTTGTTGCTTGTGTTGCCTGTCCATCTGATGTGTAAGTTGTCAGGTCATTTGCAATTTGTGGCCCGTCCAGCAAGGGTGAATCGTTCCGCGCGGAATCAGGATATGGCAGGGAGATGCCCATAAACAGTCTTCTCTGAAATCCCCTCGGGAAGGCCGCGGCCCATCTAATAATGTCACGGAACGTGTGTGGGTGGAGAACGCGAAACGAGCGTCCGGAAACACGTCATACATTGACGTCACTGTTACGTCACTGTTGACGCCTTTCGATTACGTAAGGTAATCGGTCGTTTATTTTGCCCCGCTATCAAATCGATCCTCAAAGGTGTTGTAGTTCTAATGAGGCGTAATCAAAAATTGTAGCCTATAGCATACAACATGTGCAGCATTCGACAAAGCCCCAGATTTATCAGCGCCATACAACACAGCTGCAGGGCGCAACGTTCAGCATATAACTCCATATTTATGATGCGCCACAACGAAATTTCACCAAGGTCCACGCAGCTGATTCTTAGTTCGACGAATGGTTAAAGTAGACCTATGACCTATGACCTTTCCACAGCACAACACAACTTCTGACCATGGAAATGAACTGAGATATGATTATATGCTTTATACTTGCAACATTGGGCACTAGTGACCAATTCGTTTTGTTGAAACGACCCTGGCAGGCGCAGTGTAGTTAAGACAAATCGATGTCGGGTAGGACTTGGATGGATGACCATCCATCCCCTAGCGCTCACTCAGCCCCATAATTTAGTGAACGGTAAATGACTTCCAACTCAAGTTGGGAGGTTTAAAATACTTCCTGTGGAATTTGTTGGAATGATGTGATCGTGTTTGGGGTGTTTTATTGGATGAGCTTCTAGAGAGGCATGTCAATAACTACATTACCGTTACCTTTACCTATGCTTTTGGCCGGCAGGTGTCGCTTGTTGTCAGTTTATGTTACAGAGAACAGAGGCATGTGTTCTTGGCTGAATTAGGACTGCTCCACATTTTCATATTACTGTACCTTAGAAGGCACTGTTTTAGATCGGTTAGATGGTCATGTATGCAGCGCATTTGACAAAAGCAAGATCTTTTAAGTAGGCCTACCGATTTCAGAAATTATGTATGTATGTATGCATACGTATGTCTGTATGTATATATGTATATATACATATGTGTGTTTGCATGCATGTATGTATGGATGTATGTATGCTTTCATATATGTATGTTAGCATGCATGTATTTTAAGTAGGCCTAACGATTTCAGAAATTATGTATGCATGTATGCATACTTATGTATACGTATGTGTATGCATGCATGCATGTATGGATGTATGGATGTAGGCCCATGTATGGATGTATGGATGGATGTATGTTTGCATGCACATACATATATATATGTCTATCTGTATGAATTTATACATTAAATATGTATGTGTGTGTCTGCATGCATATATGTATGCTTGTATGTATGTATGCATCTGAGCATTCGTATAGCGTCTCGTGGAATTCCTAAAAGGCGCTGCAGAGAACTTGGTAGTTCGTCTGGTGTGATGGCCGGTGCAAGGCAGAGACGTCCATTGCAAGTCATGACCTGCATTTGGTCCCGAGAGGCAAACAAACGGATCATTGGAGCATAAGTCGATAGCGCGATATGCCTTCGATCAAAGACTGCGCTCAGAATTTATCTACAATCGATCTACGTAGCATTAACAGCGGGACTCTGGAACATTTACGACGCACTAATTCAGTTCGGCCCAATCACTCATTCATCTTTGGAGCATGCACAAATCCGTCATGTGATGTTAGATGGCATGAGTCCCGTATGTCCAGTTTTGCGCTCTGATAATTTCAGCATTCGTCCGTGTCTGATTTTGTTGGACGAAATCAATAACTGATCGTTCGGGGCTCAAACCTTCTACAAGACCAAACCCAATCGACTCGTCCCAATTCATCCTGCAAAATATCTTCCAAGGAGAAAGGATCGTTAATGCATAGGTTAAAATGCACTTTCCTAGAAGTCACAACCTGAAGGCCTAATAATTTGTCATTTGCAACGCATATGCAGTGTACAATAACATAGCTTTCTTGTCAAATTGAACGCCGTCATGCGTTGCTCTTATATAAGAGTCAGTTGTGTCTTAAGCGGCCTTTATGTCACTATCAATAGCGTCATAAGCAACTTTCATGCCAAAGTCGACAGTGTCATATAGGCCTACAGCTCTTAGGCCACTATTAATACCACAATGCAGGCAATTGAATTTCGTGCCAACATGTAAGGAGCGAATCTATGTGCCACTGAGATCTAGTAAACTACTGAAAGATACCCTTATATAATAATAAATATTTGCGATGGCGTTTCTTTAACTTACCCTTTGCATGGACTTAATATCAAGCATTATTTATATAGGCCTAACAATAATAAATTCTCTGCATAATTTGTCAGTCTTGAATTGCATTTGCATCATATTAAATCCACCACCAGTCAGCTCAACGTCCGATTGGCGGCTGATTTAAGGTCAGTAGGTCAAACAGTGGGCAGCACGCAGGCTGCATACAAACCAAAGACACTACATCGGTCAAACAATTGATTAGCTTGATCACATTACAGTGCCTCACATGTGGATAAATCGTTGGCACGAAAATTAGGCAAAGCATATTGGTATAAATGAAGTAAATCTATCAAGAAAGACCTATTTCTTTCTAACGTCGACCGACTGTTTATCATTTGCAAATTTACGAAAGCTGTGTTTTTTCCAAGCGAAAATTTTAAGCGACGATCACTAATTCTAAATGAATGAACGAACGAACGAACGAATGAATGAATATTAAGAATCAGTAATCGTCGCTTAAAAATTTGCATAGGTAGTGACCTGTTCCACGTCAAACCTTTCCAACATATCAAGAAATGCTGAAAAACAATGATTAGCTACATCAAGATGAATATTAAAGTCACCCATGATAATAACTATTTTAGAACGGAAGGAAATAAAATATTCAAGTAATGACTGAAATTCACTCAGAGTCACTATTCAGTAAAAGAGAGGAATGGTGGACGATAAATATTTAAAAGGAATACTTGTTTGCTTCCAGAAATGAGTGTAGCAGCCAGGACCTCAAATGACTTGGGTGCTGGAATAGACAGAAAGAACCTTGCAGTGCAAGATAGAACTGGAAAAGAGAAGCCAGTCCTTCACCTTTAGCACTGCATCGAAGTTCATTCAGGATGGAGAAGGTTGGCAGAGGGAGATCAGAAATGAACGCCAATGTATCGCTGGGTTGAAGCCAAGTCCTATTGAGAGTAAGTATGTGTAAGGAATGCTCATAAAGAATATTATGCACGACTGCAGCTTTATTGGCAAGAAGGCACGTGTTTAATTAACCAATATTCAGACTCTGGTGGAGTCTTGCTGGTCCAGGATTTATTTCAATATCATCGGCCAAAAGAAGCAACAGAAGCAGATACAAAGACAGCCCATGAAGATGTTCTACATGAATTTACTTTCAACCCAGGACGGAAAATAATGTTATTGGTATCACAATGTAGGAGAAGAGCAGACCCTAAGCTAGCCATGAGAGGCAGCCATGAGTGTGAAGTGTTATCGATTTCATTTTCTTAGTCTCGGCATATGAGGATGGGTGACCAGTTCCTTTCCTCGCCGTCTGGTCATCCGACCGACAGTGTATGGTTGGTTCACATATTGTACAGCTGTTGAATAGGAGCAAAGTCGCGGTTTTTGTAAATGGCGCCAGTTTATTTCTTGGCCAGGACATTCATCCAGCGTAGACCTGAGTATTATAGCAAGCCTAATCTGTGGCAAGGGTGGGACAAAGAACACGAATGCCGGCGGCTGGGAATTAGCTTTCCTGGTGTGTCTGAATGTGCGCTAATTCATCAACACTAGCGTTGATAAGAACTTATGCCGGGCCTCAGCGGCCTTCCAACGTCGACCGATCGGACGAAATTGTTGAAAATCCTGGCGGCTTTAGTGCTACTGTAGCAGAGAGGGTGAGCGAGAGAGCGAGAAAGGTCCAATTGCACGTAACCCCGTTGACCTTTCGACAATACCAGTCTTTAGATCCATCCATCCGCCCGTCCACTTGAATGCCGCAGGCTGCCTTCCAGTGCTAAAGATGCTGCTGCTGTTGCTGTTGCTGCTACAGTGACTGGTCAGAAGAACGATGCTACGCGTCGTCCCACTGCACAGTCGATTTTGGGCCTAAGCTGCGACATCCGAGAGCCATGGTAACTGTAGCGACAGCAGCAGCAGCCACAGCATCAGCAGAGGCGGAGGGAAGAGACAATGACCTATGCCGGCTGTTTGAATTACTGCATCAATGAACGCAGGCGATCATGCATTAAATCACGGACGAAGATGCCTTCGAACCGTCCTCTCTCGGCCAAAGGCGTAAGACACCGACCGACCGACCGACCGACAGACGGAAAACTGGGTCGCTCTCTTCCTCTGATCACCGCGAAGGAAGTCTACACAAACGCTGCACCGATCCGACGTTAGAAAGAGGAACGGATTAAGAAAGTTCCATGTTCCGACTGAAGTACAGTCAGAGGAAGACTTCGCTCTGCAGGTCGGCCGGTTTATTTGACCGATTCTGTCTCGGCCCCAGTCCAACGAGGCTGAAGATCGACCGAAGCGAACGACGACGAAGGAGCCTCGTGTAAATTATCGAATATATAATTATATAATAGAAGCCAACGACGATCAAGTTCCTTGTGCCGTTTCTCCCTATCCCTCTGTCTCTGTCTCTGTCTCTATCTCTGTCTCTACCTCTGTATCTGACTCTCTGTCTGTCTGTCTGTCTCTCTTTCTCTCTCTCTCTTTCTTTCTCTCTCTCTCTCTCGTCTCTGGCTTTCGGTTGAGTTCGATCGCTACTGCGTAGAATCAATCCACTGTGTAAATCATATGCGGCTGGTGTAACGAGCTGCCCTACTGGCGTCATTTGTATTCGAACATATACCCCATTACGAGGACGTCGTAAAGAGTCAAAGTCCGGTGTTACTGACCAGATGACCGGCAGATGACCAGTCTTTCTGTCTTTCGTTTGGCTGCACGCTGTTCGGCGAGTGCATAGCTGCGACTTTCTGCGTTCGCAATTTCGTTTGGGGCAGAGTTTTTCAAGTTGAAATACGAAACAAAGGCGGTAACGAGACGGTTACGACAGGCGAACAACAACGGCATATCTGGAATCTGCAGTGTCAAGGTAAGTGCAATCGTTATTGCTCCGGTACATTTTATGTCGACTCATTAGAATGAAGCTGCGATGACAACGCAGCCACAAAATCCGACAATTTTCGCATCGGCAGCACTCACCTACCCTTCCCCTCTTTCCAACCCACCTCATATAACACTGTGCTTACATCACTGAAGAGTGCGCAGTGCTGACTTAGTCAGTTCCCGGATTTCCGCGGCTATAAATAGACGCTATAATTTGCAAACGCAATTTTGTCGAAATGGCTCGACAGCCTAACGAAACTACATGCAGACGCTCGCGGACCAGAATACTCGCAAAAGCGTGTCTGTGTTTATGTAGAACCTTTAGCCGTAGATCTAGGCGGAAATGGCTACAAGTTAGTTTCATTGCGTTTCATGCCGAAATTAACGACCTTATCGCAGTGTCCATCCATCGGCGAATTGCCAGCGAAGCTCGTTATGAGCACAGTTTGAAAAGCTCTCGCGAAAATGACGCAGACACTGAACGACTTGGACCGACGAAAGACGTGATTGCCGCTTGTCTTATCACGATCAAAACACTACGACGTCATTCATATGCATGTGTTAAACCTATCCTCATATATATATATATATATATATATATATATATATATATATATATATATATATAATATATATATATATATATATATATATATATATATATATATATATATATATATATATATATATATATATATATATATATATATATATATAGTCCATGTGCATAGATAAATGTGTGGCCTGCTCATGCTTGTATGCACTGAAATATCGTACATAGCTGAATGCAATGTTTGTTAAGACAGATGCATACATTTCCGCAGAGAGCCTACTTCCCTCCAGTCATTCACAGAAACATTTATTCACAGGTCTGCAGACATGTTACACAGACACCCAAGTAAACGCATAGAAATGTATATTCACATTACACTAACATGTAGATGAATGGTTTACATGCATTTCTACATACAGGTAGGAAAATTGGCTTCATCAAATATTTGTAGAGCGCATTGCAGCCTATATATAGTTACCGATTGAGATTCCAGCTGAGCCTAACCTAGATATAATCCCAGAGAGAGATACTACGTGGAGCAGCACTCAAGTAGAGGCTATATACGCTAGACCATGTAAGACAATGGTAAATTAGTGCAAATATAACAGAAACATATCACACACCACGCGAATACATATTGACAGATACAGCATGAAAGTTTAGGAGTGATAGGAACAAACCAGAGAAAGACTAACATACATACATGCAGACAGACAGACAGACAGGATTGGGGGGGGCTGTCGACATCGCTATTCAATCACTCACTCGTTGTTTTCTACGTCACACCGTCGAGAGAAGAAATTTATAAAATAGTGGCACTGTTTTACCAACGGAATTGGGCGTTGTTCATTGTTTTATGCAATACACAGACACATACTTAATAACTGAACACTTACATAGCGCTTTAGTGGAACGTGTTTGAACAATCTTTGATGGCACCTCCCACACAATGAATGCATTTACTCATATATATATATATCATATCGACCTAAATGCATTCATTGAAATACATACGTAGTCATAATGCGCATACATTGCTACACATGTCAGTGTTTTACATAGACGCGGAGAAAACGAAACAAGCACAGAACCATAGAATAGGACATGCACATACACATGTAGCCTACACTAATACTTAGACGTTTTAATAGTACATTCTTCTATGTATGTAAGTCCATATGCGTATGTATCTGTATGTATATATATATATATGTTTGCATGTACATGTATGTATATGTGTATGTATGTGTGTAGGTATTTTTTGTATGCACGTATGTATGCATGCAACAGAATATTTATATATGTACCTGGCAATTTCTATAGCTCCTTTTGAGAACCACTGAGTGTGTGTGTGTCTTGGGCACTGTGCCTGTCTTTGTATACAAAATGTGGACCCAACTTTGCAACATTAAGCAGTATATAACGTTAATAAAAGTTTCTCATTGCCATTGGCTGTAACTTCCTAAGCATAGTCCACAGAGGATGCGACGGTGAGAAATTGCGCTACATAAAATGGTGGTAAATGGCGCTATACAAACGCGGTCCTACATTACCCCGAAGTATATCGTCCCTCAATAAAGACGTGTCAACTGCTTGCATAGTGTGCGTGTGTGTGTGTGCGAGCGTGTGTGTAGGTGTGTGTGCGTGTGTGTGTGTGTGTGTGTGTGTGTGTGTGTGTGTGTATGTGTGTGTGTGTGTGTGTCTATCGCCCTACATGACAATCGGCACCAACTAATGGTGATGGTTGGAGGACAGGCGATTGCTTTGCCGTCGTTGATGGCGACAGTCGCAGGAATTACTTTCAACAATAAGACGCAGTCCATAGTCGCTGCAGATCTCCGCCTAATAACATAGTATTATCAGCTATAGGCCGGCGGTCGCGCCTTCTTCCTCCCACCCCCATCCAGTGCACCCTGTCTGGTAAGCGCTGCATCACATTAGCATGTCTAGTTGCATGAAACTTTCCGAATGCCACGAATACGTACAGTATACATACATACTGACACGTGCACACACACACACATAGTCGACATATGTGTACGAATTTTAAGTGCACAAGGCATCAGTCGACTGATGTCTAATGCATTATTATAGCGGCGCTATAGAATTCAGTACCTATCTGTTCCTGCCTCTTTCTCTCCTGCATTTCTCCCTCCCTTCCCTTCTTTCTTCCTCTGTCTGTCTGTCTGTCCGTCTGTCCGTCTGTCTGTATTTATGTATGTCTGTCTGTCAATGTATATACTATTTTACATACGACGTATAGGATGGGACCGAGTAGATTTAGTTGCTGGACGTTGTACGCCTTCTGTACATTTTGTCGGGAACGGCGACCGTATATAAAAGGGTTGTGTTTAATTTGGCTCAGCCTGGCTTTTGGTTTTGGTCCTGCGTGACCGATGTTGTTATTACCAGTCTCATCGACCAGTCATGTTTAAGTCATCCATGAATGGATGACTTGTTTGCTTCTTCCGACCCGTTTGGCTGTTTTGGGTCTTTTTGAGCCGTTTTTCGTCACCGTCCGTTGGTGGACGTCGCTGTTTTTATCGCCGCTTGACGTCGACGTCTTATTACGTCAGCCTGTTTCGCTTGTAAATAGCTTAGGGAATAAATATATTCTAACCAAAGCTGGTGTCTTCTTCCATATCACTACACAACCTGTAATAATATATATACTGTATATATATATATATATATATATATATATATATATATATATATATATATATATATATATATATATATATATATATATATATATATATATATATATATATATATATATATATATATATATATATATATGAAGAGAGAAAGATACGCACTTAAAACGTCGTACCTATTATATATGTGCGTAATCATGCGTACATACATATATATATACACACACAGACTCCATAAAATGCCGTATATATTTTGTACGTGTTCGTGTGTATGCATGTGGCATAATAATCATATAAACACACATATATATACATATATATAGAGAGACAGAAATAAAGATAGAGAAAAAGAGAGAGAAACTTAAAATCTCGTACGCTGATGCATTACGACATTGGCGCTGTAGACTGGTCACGTGTGCCAAAATGCGCATGGGAGTATGTATGTACATGTATGCATGTATACATATGTATGTATGTATGTATGTATGTATGTATGTATATATGTCTGTATGTATGTATATATGTATGTATGTATGTATGTATGTATGCATGTATGTATGTATGTATATATGTATGTATGTATGTATATATGTATGTATGTATAATGTAACGTATGCATATGTTTAATGACCCGAGGTCTTGTTTGGTATAACTGAGCATGATGGATTCAATAAAACTTCTCGAGGCATTTTATATATATTTATATATGCTTCATATATGGACATACAGGTAATGCATGTTGTTATATACGTCATTTATGCTTGGACAATCCATCATCGACCTCGATTATTTTCTCGAGCAGGTGCTAGAAATTCGAGCAATGAAATTGTTTCCTTGTTCCTTTTGTCAGTCAGTCAGTCAGTCAGTCAGTCAGTCAGTCAGTCAGTCAGTCAGTCAGTCAGTCAGTCAGTCAGTCAGTCAGTCAGTCAGTCAGTCAGTCAGTCAGTCAGTCAGTCAGTCAGTCAGTCAGTCAGTCAGTCAGTCAGTCAGTCAGTCAGTCAGTCAGTCAGTCAGTCAGTCAGTCCGTCAGTCAGTCAGTCAGTCAGTCAGTCAGTCAGTCAGTCAGTCAGTCAGTCAGTCAGTCAGTCAGTCAGTCAGTCAGTCAGTCAGTCAGTCAGTCAGTCAGTCAGTCAGTCAGTCAGTCAGTCAGTCAGTCAGTCAGTCAGTCAGTCAGTCAGTCAGTCAGTCAGTCAGTCAGTCAGTCAGTCAGTCAGTCAGTCAGTCAGTCAGTCAGTCAGTCATTCCGCCGGTCACTGATAAACTGTACCAAACTCATTCAAATGGCTGAGGAACCGAGTCAGGCACTAACTTGATTACTGGACGCTTATTTAACGACGTCTTCGTATCTAAGACCTTGCACGAAGTCGTCAAGGACGTCACTGATAAACATGCGAATGAAACACTGTCAGTTAGTAAGTGCGGTCGGTTTCTTTAATCAATTATCTTGCATCTATGGGCTTAATACTGCAGATCGCTTTTTCTCATTGATTTAAGTGGGAATCCTAACTGATAGCAGTGACTGTTTGACGGGGGCTGAAATATGTGGCGTTGACAGTTAAACAACTCATTTTGCCATAACTCAGCCGATGGCGCTGTTTTTCACCGAAAATAGTCATGATTGCGATATGTATGGAATAACCATCCATGCATACATGCATGGATGCATGGATGTATTTATGGATATGTGTCTGGACGTATGTATAGGCCCTATACATTTCAGTGAACTTAAGCTTATGTTGCCTGAAGAACTTTTGAACAGCATTGGATAGCATTGGTATACCGTACTTATTCGAACTGTTTTGGGATCTGCTACTATATATACATACATATATATATATATATATACGATGTCTAGCAAAAGCAACGAAGAACATCTATGGTCTTAAACACTCAGAACTTGCTACTCCGAGATTTAAAATATAAAAATAAACAATGCTATATACATTTTATTATAAAGAGATTTGTCTGGATTTTGGTGATCATTTTGGATTCATGGAATGAATTTTGTTTCAAGTTAACAGGGCTTTGAATGCTTGTTTCGAACTGTGCATTTATATCTAGGCTAGTTATCTCAACGTGAAGGCCATTAAACCGGATAAAATATACCGCAACCTTTTTTCAGATTCCACAGGCCTAGAGGTTTATACTTCGTTTTTAAAGCTTAACTTGTTTGAAACCCCAGAGTTTATTTGATTACCCACTGGCACATTTATTTCTATGACCTAAATCAGTTCTGCAGACAAAAAGTCTTGATGGAGTTTAACCAGATTCCCAAAAATGGTTATAGCCCAAAGGTAGATTCCGATGTTGTGGCATTTGTCTAAATCGGATTCTTGCATCTTCAGAGCGGAAAGCCACCGGAAGGTCATGCATCTGGAGAGATACAAGTTGAGTGCTTCTGCCGAAAGAACAATGCTAATCTAATCTCGCTTGATGTAATATATGATCTCATCTTGTCTGATTTAGTCCAATTCATCCGAACAACACCTAATCTAATCTGCGATAATCTAAAACACTTTTATAGCTCTTATGCATTAGTTCCTATACATGTTTCGCGCCTGTACTTATCGCCTGAACCAAAGAAGTTAGAACTGTCAACAGCCTGTTTACAGGACATCTCAGCTATAAAAGCCCCCTCTCAACCCCAGTGCTTATTGGCGTAGCTGTGGACCCGCAGAGCCCGAATTTGAAAAACAGGGGGTCCGCTTAGGACCTGAAAAAGTACGAACAGGCCACAGAGAGCCCTTTGAGTGATCTGAAATTTGAAGTTACGTCGCTGGAGTGCTCCTGATGATCATCCACTGTTTTCAAAGGCCCAGTTTACGATGGTCCAAGTGTATATGGCAAAAATGAAATTTCGGTTTTTGAATACTGGGTGGTGCCATATAAATCCATTATATAAAATAATAAATTAATGTAATTTGATATAACCACACATAACATCGCATTTGCATAGTCTAGTGGAGAACCAGCAAGGGCTTATGTCATTGGTTTAGCCATGTCTTCAGTCAGAGGAAGCCTGTTGTAACGAAATGCCTTGATGTAGTAGAAACAAGATCTGCAAATCGTAGATACGTGTGAAGTCATAGTGAGCGAGTTATTAGTGATGACCCCAGGCGTTTTAATTTTGTCTGATAACGGGAGATTAGTTCTTACAAGGTCAACAAATGAATGAGACCAGAAAGACTGCATATGCTGATGAGTTGTACAAATAATTGCCTCTGACTTGTCAGGGTTAATTGCAAGATCATTAAAGCGAAACCAATTGTGAAGAGAGGACAAACAGAGTTCGAGTTCAGCTTTAGCTGAGGGGAGATCTGTTGCAGACAGAGCGACGTAGAGTTGAGTATTGTCAGCATATTGTTGGACCGTTATATTGTGCATGCTTACAATTTGACAAATGGGCGAAATAAAGATTCAGAACAGAAGAGGCTTTCAAGTAAGTTACGCCTCTGGAGTGCTCCTGATGATCACCCATTGTTTTCAGGCGCATCTGAACGACAGGCAACAGGATCAGAAGAGCGAGATGAGTTTGATCATTAAGATAGATAGATACCCAGAGAAGAGCAGAACCGGCATTTCCAAGGGATGTATAGAGCAGAGATGAGCAGCGGGCCGGGCCGGGCCTGACCCGGGCCCTGCTCGATGCGGACCGGACCAGGCCGGGCCGGGCCGGGATTTTTTGGCCCATGCTCATCTCTAGTATAGCGTCGAGACAACAAAATACCATGATCTACAGTATCAAACGCAGCCCTACAATCAAGAGATAAGCTTATAAGGAGAAATGCTTTGCCGGAATCCATTGTATTTATGGCATGTACTATTAATTATGTTTATTATATATGAACTAATGTGGCACTATTTCTAAATGAAAGGGAGTAGCGGCGAAAGTAGGGTGAACTGTATCATTAGCCTTCGGAGGGATAGACGACCAGCTATAGTATGACAGATTTTTCTTGTTTATGATGGACTTCTTCAGAATCTACTCGAGTCTAATGAATTCTATAGCGCCGTCATCATATTGCTCAAGGCATCAATCGATGGTCGCTTCAAGTCAAAATCGCAATCACAAATCATACACAGTTGGAGAATAGATCTGATTCTACGAATATTTCGTATGCGAAAATGAGCTGATTTGCACATGGCGCCAACATGATTAGAAAAAAGCGGCCGTAACACACGTACAGAAGAAGAGTTCATACTTGACAACAGGAGCACAATAGATGTGTCTAGATGTCAATCATCTGAACCAACAGATCGGCCACATAGTGCTTCTGTCATCCGGAATAGTTTACCAGTGTCATAAAACTATAATGATGATGATGAGTTCTCTGCCCGAAGGCAGGTCCATTGGCTTTATGCCCACCCGGAGAGAGATGAGTGAGGTGGTTTCCCGTTGCCTTGCTCACAGTGGGTGAGCAACTTGTCCAAGGTCGCTACGCAGTGGCTTGAGGCAGATTCGAACACGCGACACTCCGGTTACTAGGCACAGACCACACCACTAAGCCACCGCGTCCCACGACTATAATACTAAGATAAGAATACTAGTGCTTCGGCCAATTTTCGTTCATTATGGCCGTCTTGAAAAATTGCCTTTGGAGGAGATGTACAGCGCGTTCGGGTGTAATTTTTAGTTGCTTGCAGCAGCAGCAGCAGCTGTAGCATCGTTAGCGGCAGCAGCAGCAGCAGCAACCCATCGGTCAGCCGATCTCGTCTGTCGTCGTGTGATTAATTTATCACAACTATGATGAATTATTTTGTACATGTGATAGGGCCGCTTTAGGTTAATGCAGGCGACGTATATTATGCAGGAAACGCTCGGCTCCGACTCATATTGGCTTCATATTCGCTGCTATTGCATAATACAGATGGCCATTCCCAATAATTATGCCTAGATATACATGTGTCTACATATAACACGTATGCTTATATATTTATACGAATGTATGCTTGTATGTATGCATGTGTATATGAATATATAAAGTAGCGACTGACTTGATATCAGGCTTACGTGGACCAACAACGCTGCTCCCGACTTCGTCTGGTCGATCGTTGTAATTTATCAAGACACATTCTCCGATTTTCATCGCTTGGCGTCTAATCAACGAGAAGAATCGTCTATGCGTGTGTGTGTTTGCGTACTTAATTAATTGCTCCTCTTGTAAAGGATGCAATTTGTTGCGCTAACTGTTTTTTTGTGTGGCTCAGTAGATAAATTCACGAACAACCGTTTCCAACCTGCTTTCAATGTTGCCTAGCTTCTGTAGCAATAGACCGGTTACATAACGGTTCTGTCATCCGGAGTAGTTTGCTGGTCTAGCTTCTGTGATTAAGAATGCAAATCGGCTCTGTAAACTACATCTGTTTCTGAGAAATAAGGACCTACTCAAAACTGTGGTTAATTACAGCATATTGACCTTTCTGGGAAAACCTAGGTTAAATGGTTGATGTCAGGAATTGGAGTGTAGGAATTGTTCGCGTTAATGATTGGCCTGTGTCCCTTATTTCTGAGCCAATCAAGTAGCAGGTGTTCGGTGGCGATTGTACAGTCGCCTACCAGATTAAGGCTGCTCCTTGTTTGCAATGTCTCTCTGTACACTCATTCGCCGCATTATCACCGTAGTTTGGAATAGAAAGATTTTTCCTTTGGAGAAATTATTAACTATAATCCAGATAGTTAATCCAGATTAATTGAATCTGGATTAACTAACCGGATTAACTATATTGTCGGTCGAAAACATCTGGTTAATGTACCGATATAAAATGGAAGACCAGGAGCGCCATCGTTTGATGCATTTAGGATTAGTTAACGGTGCAGTGGAGTTGTTTCAACATGAATAATTCTGTTTTACAAAATCTCTGTTAGTTTTTCGCACAAGTGAATTGTTACGATCAAACGTCAACATCAGATATCGACCATTGCTTTCAAATTCGTCGACTTCAGTGCTTTAAGCAGTAATGGAATATTTCATGAAGTCTTCATATTCATATTTTATGAAGTTGCGATTCTCTGACAGTAATCATCAACTGATCGTCCGCAACCTTGATGTGCTTCTGGACGGAGACTTATCGATGGCCGATCACTTGAACTTCCTTTGGAGCTCCTGCTTTTATCAACTGCGCCAGATGTGGATCATAAGGATCATAATCTGTCGACCAGCGCTGCAGTGACCTCGTTCATTCATTCGTCATCACATGCCTCGATTACGCAATTCAATCCTTGTAGGTCTGGCAAAGTTCGGTTCCAATAGTTCCAGTCTGTCCTTTAAGTGTTCAGCTCGAGTCGTAGCCAGCGAACTGATGTACTTGCATATTTCGGAAAATATATGAGAGAAACGCTACAATGGTTTTCCCCGTTTCCGAGCGAATATCATTCAAGATCATCCTGCTGGCATGTACCTCACTTGTCGGCACTGCCCTGGCATGCATCAGAGAGCTCGATGTTCCAGTGTCGAGTCAGCTTGAGTAGGCGACTGTTGCTCTCTAAGGCTCGTGGAGAGATGAAGGTGTCGCGCTTCCGCACTTCAACTCGAGCCCATCACGCCTTCGTATATGTTGGATTGTCCTCATGGAACAGTCTGCCACTGCATTTGCAAACTGCTGCATTTGAATCTGAACAGCAAACTTTCTCAAACTATCTTATACCGCATCTGTTTGGATCACCTAATTAGTCGTGTGAGCGTTTTTGTGAGATACTAAAATGCGCTATATTAATTGTCCTGAATATATACTTACGTACATACATACAAATTTGAAATGAAGGTTCAACAATATGCTTCTTATGTGAATATAGGTTATACCAATTACTAAGTTCTACACTGTGGGTTTCTGTATATAGATATAGAGAATAGGCTTTTAAACATTATTTAATAGGAGATTGTGCACCTTCCAACAGACCTTTCGCATGAGTAGACACTCTATTCGTTTCACACAAGCTGCCGTAAAAGCCAACCGTTCATCGAAGCAGACAAAGGCAGTTTAAAGGCGCTTGACCACTGTATGCTACTGCACGCTTTATTTCATCACCAAACCACGACTATAGACCTGCAACACATATATCGGCGCCACAGACATGATCACCCCCACAGGACTCTCAATCACAATGACTGTCACAATTATTCTCTGCCACTCCCCTTTCCGTTCTACCTATCACTACCAGTACTGGAAGATTACTGGAAGAGTGTTGGTGTTGTTGTCTGTCCCTCTATCCCCCTCTGTCAGTCCCTTTATATGTCCCTGTGTTCCTCCCTACGTCCTTGCGTCCCTCTATCTGCCTATCCGTATGTCCCTCAGTTCCTCCATCCGCCCCTCTGTCTCTTTTTTGTCCGTTTTGTGTCCCTCTACCCGCCCCTCCATATGTCACTCCTCTGTCCCTCGGCTCTCTCCTTCAGCTTGTTGTACTTTCCTCTGTCCTGTTTCCAATCGCCCCTGCGCCGCCCCTTTGTCTGTGCTATGTGCGTCTGTCCGTTCTTTTCGACCCATCCGGATTTGTTAGGCGCTAAATTAGCCAACACCCTCACCGGGTTATTCGTCGCGAAGTTGCCGGACTTGAGTGGTGTCGTCAAATTTATTGACCCGTATGTTGTTCCGGACGCATCCTTTTGTTGCAATCCCTTCGTCGGATACAATTCACCGAAAGACCTTGGTCAAGCGGAAACCAATTCGGACAAATATCTGCATAATTTTAGAAAACGAATTGTTTCGTCTCGTTTTTGTGGACAGCCAACCTCCCTCCGTCCTCCTTTGCCAAACGACTTGTACAAAAGCTGAATTTCAGTTCCTCGCTCAATATTACAACCGTTAACACTAGGTTGATATGAAAGAAGAATCGGGCGTCAGCTGTTAATCGCTTTTCATCAGAAGGATTTAGCCTGAGTATATTCGATGGCGGAGGCAATCCCCAATTTTCTACAGGGTCTCAATCGACTATGAAGTGAAAGTCTGAGGCTCGAAAAAGGCAAAATAAAATACCACACTTATAGATACGTCCAAATATGTGTAACCTAGTTCTTGGAAACCATGTTCAAAGACACTGGCCTACCATAACAAAACTGTGGTTCCAAGATGACTAATTTGCCTTCACCCATTGTGTTCGAGATTCGAGTCTTGCTGCATCATGTGAAGCTGACCATTTGTTGCCAAGCAGTGTATTAGGTTACCAGGAATTGCAACCGTGACGGTCGCGGTTTGGCGAAAATGTTCTTCAACTAAAAGCCACATATCTGAGGACTATTGTTAATGCAGTGGAATAATTAGTTCGCGATTGTTTTACACATCTTTACGATACAACCTCTGTGAAGCTTTGATACAATATTATTTGCAATAAAAAAACTGGTAAGCATATTATTAACATTTCCAAGATAGCAATTAGTAAGAGAAGCCTATCCGATATCTTAAATCGACTGTGCATCAAAGCCAATACAATGACTGAAGACTTACGCTATTCTTTCCGAGATTTAACATTGCTATTCGTACTAGTTTTGCATAAGGTTTGTTTTAGAATAATTAGTTTTGCATAAGGTTTGTTTTAGAATAATTAGTTTTGCATAAGGTTTGTTTTAGAATAATTAGTTTTGCATAAGGTTTGTTTTAGAATAATTAGTTTTGCATAAGGTTTGTTTTAGAATAATTAGTTTTGCATAAGGTTTGTTTTAGAATAATTAGTTTTGCATAAGGTTTGTTTTAGAATAATTAGTTTTGCATAAGGTTTGTTTTAGAATAATTAGTTTTGCATAAGGTTTGTTTTAGAATAATTAGTTTTGCATAAGGTTTGTTTTAAAATAATTAGTTTACTCGTCGTGCTACAAAATATCGACTCATTAGAACGAGGTTCAGCATTGCTATATATCGTATGTTCCGACGTCTCGTTAGGAAACCTGTCCTGAGACTTTGCACTAAACATAGACGATTCGCTTAAAAGGTTTTTTGCTATACCCTAGGATTTTAAAATCGGGTATCTCAAATTGCAATTGTAATCTATAATTTGCAACTTTTATAGCGCCAGTTCTAAAATCATTTGGAGCTACAATCGATTGATGCCTTGGGAATTATGATAACGACGCTATAGAGGTCATTATATTAGATTAGATTAATGCACGAGGCATCAGCCAATGGCGTACCAAAATCCTGCGAACAGCCAGGTACAACCAGGTCAATAAAACATGCTGAAAAAACAACGACCAGCCACATCAAAATGAATATTAAAGTCAATCATAATGACTATTTCAGAAGGAAAAAAAGATTTAAGTACAAAAGTTATAGGCTATGCTCATAGTTTTACGTACGAGTTATGGATCTAGCCCAAGAGTTCTAATCTACTGTAGTTTCTGCATGTTCAACTTTGTGATACCAGTAAAAAGCGAGTTACAGTAATCAAGGCGAATAGAGATCAATGCTTTTGCCAGAGATACCCTTGAGGACATGAGAATATAAGACAAAAAGACAAAGCAACATGTTTGTCACCCAGTTTCTAAGATTTAAGCCAATTTTATACGTTGAAGGTATATTAAATGTAAATTAAACTTTTGAAAAATCTCAGTATGATCCGAAAAGATATTTCACCCATGGGCGCAATCGAGTGAAGTAAATGCGAATCAAAGCGAGTTATCAGGACATCCAGATTATGACTTTTGATATACTGTATACTGGTTAGGTAATGATATGTTTCATGTCAAACCTTTCCAACATAATAAAACATGCTGAAGAAATAACGACCAGCCACATCAAAATGAATATTAAAGTCAATCATAATGACTATTTCAGAAGGAAAAGAAATCAAGTATTGACTGAAATTCATTTGTAAAGTCAGTCAGTCAGTCAGTCAGAGAGAGAGGGGGAGAGACAGAGAATTGATGGGTGATAAATGTTTATAAGCAATATCCGCTTTTGCTAGAAATGAGAGTAGCAGCCAGGATCTCGAAATACTTGGGTGATGGAAGAGGCAAAACGAACGTATACAGTGCAATATACAACCTAAAGAGAAGCGCTAGTTCCACATCTTTACCACTGCACCGAGGCTCATTCAGGATAGACAACTTTGTGGGAGTGACATCAGAAATGAATGCTGAAGTATCACTAGGTTGAAGTCAAGTCTCGTCAAAGGCGAGTATACGTAAGGAATGCTTACGAGGAAAATTATGCAAAGCATAAGTACACATTTCTGAGATACTGGAAAGGTGCTATTTTAAGTGTCTAGATACATACATATATACATATATACAAACATACATACATACAAACATACATACAGACGTACATAGGCCTGCATACATGCATGCGTCATAAAACTAAAATCTGTGAATAGATTTAAATTTGTTGAATTCGTGTATCGATATGAACAAAAACTATTACCTCGAGACTTTGATGGTGATTTCTTATAACCTATTTCTCTCAACTCCATACCTATTCCGCTAGATCGCAGGGCAACTTCCACATCTCATATATGCGCGAACTAACACCAGGTGTTTTGACATTAAATGCGTTGGAATGTCAATATGCAATGCATGATCACTGCACATTCGAAACTTGCAGTTGTTTAAAAACAGCTGCATAATTTTTTTAAATGATGTCAAAATGCTTTAATTTGTTTTAAGTTGTATATTTTTAGTTTCAGTTTGTCTTTCGTTTAGTTGGTCATTTAATACTTGACCAACTAAACGAAAGTTAAACTTAAAATAGGACCCATAGCCCTATTATATGGCCTATTTTCTTTCCTTTAGTTCAGATTTTACTATTTAATAGCATGGACTAAAGTTCTTCGTCTCTATCGTTATTGCTTGATTATTGGCGTCCCTAATTAAGCAGGACTGCGGTCCCTCTTGGTCTGCCGTTAGTTTTCAAATAACCTGTTTTTTCATTGCTAACTTTGTCCCTTTGTCGATTTTTGGGATCAGTAAACGAAGATGAATGAACGAACGAACGAACGAATGAATGTAGGAAGGGTGGAATACATGCATGCATACGTAAAAACATACATAAAAGACCTTTTCGCTCAGATTAATACTCGATCGTCTGCAATAAACACCGAAAGGATGATGACAGCGATTTTGGAAAAAGTCAACTACACGCGGAGTGATAAGCCATCGCATGCGGTTTTTCTCACTGCTAGCCTCCTGGTCCCCACTGAAACTGGACACATAAGAACCTTGTGAAGAAAAAGATTTCGACAGAGAAAAGAGATAGCGTGATGAATTCCTCATCGATCTCAGGAACAGGAAGCAGCAACCGTACAACGATGAGACGGTCAAGTGGCGCCGTCTGTCGCTGCTTCTGTGTCACGTGTCTGTCCTTGAACCCAGTTTCCGGTTTCGCTGATGCAAAAAGCATGTCCAGAATAACGTAAGATGTGCCGCGGTGCCTGACTCCCCTTAACATCGTCAGGGAAACGGAAGCCATGGTCACCTACGGGGCATGTGAAATGGATCTGTAATTGCATGAAGCTATGTGTATAATAGTATGTCCGATTGTCTGCCTGTGTGTGTTTGTCCGAATATATCTGTAGTTGTTGATGTCTGTCTGTCTCTTTGTCTTCTGTCTGCCCGCTTCAAACATTTATATCGGAAGTTCTGTCCGTCTCTGTCTGTCTGTCTGCCTGTGTGCTTGCTTGTTTCGCCTCAATAAACGAGTAGATGTAACAAATTTATCTCAGACTTGGATGTAAAATCGCTAGCCTCGTGACCCTGACAGGGTCACTGCGTGATCGAACATGAACAGATCTCAAGTTCTACTATACAGGATACACGCATCTCAGACACGCATCCCTACTGCACCACAGCAGAAGACATAGGACAAAAGCCAAATGCACAAATAAATAAGCTGTAAGGACTCCACGTAGCGTCATCTAGTTCAGTCTAATCTAATCTAATAAATACATGGTGCTGCTATTGAAAATGTTAGGCGTTAGTCAGTTGATTACCAGAACAGTGTTAGTGGTAGCTTCTAATAAGCGATTTCATAAAACGATTTCAGGTTTTAGTGCTTCGTTTTTATTTCCATTTTCACTTTAATGAAAATATCTCCTCGATGCAAGAAAATCTACAATAGCAGCTGCTTCAAAGCAACCCAGCGGATGACGAAGAGGGTCACAAGAAGGGGGAGGCGAGAGAAGGAGGAGAGGAGGAGGAGGAGAGGAGGAGGATGCGGTGCATCATATTGACGAGGAGGAGCAGGAGGGATGCGCAGATGAAGAAAGAGAAGTTTGGATCGGCGACTGACGGATGGCTATCATCGTTGATAGGAGGCAACTCGCGGAGAAGGGAGGGAAGGATGCGAGGTATGGAAGCAGCGGCAGGGGAATGGGAAACCCGGCGACTGATGTGCACTGAACCGCAGTCATCGTCCCATCCATCTCTGTCCTCCTCTGCAGCAGCCACCTCCTCCTCCTTCTTCTCCTCCTCCTTTCGTCATTCGTCTTCGAGAGGGCAACGACAAAGTCTCGTTTTCAACTCCATTCCCAACACCCCTCCGCCCAGTGCTCTCCTTCTGCTGTAAAACAAATATTCGTCTCATCTGCGCAAGACATTTAATTAAGACAATTAATTAGAAGACGTTTATCGTCGCCAGATCTCACTGCAACAAATTGCTACATTTGGTTTCTTATGTGAAATGCCGTCCTTGCTCGTCTCTTTATGCAAACCTGTAATTTCCAAAATATAATTGTATGTGCAACTAAGCAGATCCATCTTTCTGTATGATACTGGCGTGTGTCTGTGTGGTTTTATGCTGCTTGGTGGGTATGGTTGTAAATGGCAAATTTCAAATGTTATATTTGCCTCAAATCTTGCTTTTTTAAATCCCAAACTTCAAACCTCACATCAAATCCAAAATATTTTACCCAAATCCCAAATCTTAAAACCTGTATCCCGATTCAGATCCCATAGCTAAAGAATAAACAGTTTGCATATTGTCTGTGACTTCCATCTCATCCGATTATCCCATGTAGTTGAAACCCAGTGAGTTAGTTAGTTAGTTAATTTTAAGATTTGTAGAAGAGACTTCATTTGCTTAGAATCGTCTGCTAAATGTTCCCATTCTCATATTAAAAGATCAGATCGTCCGTTAGATCCTTCGAAGCAGAGATTTTACTTTGATTCGAGGAGTAAATTGAACAGTTACAAGCACGTTGAAAGACTCGGAAATACTAAAGCACATCGACACATTAAACACTTGCTTAGGCTGCTTAAAACTGTTTCCGATTGATTTATTATCCATAGAATTCGCATTCAAGCACAAGTCAGATGAAGTATCTTTAAGCACAAATTCAATTTTAGGCTTGAAAGTAGGCCAAACTGATGGCTCATAAGGCAACGGAGTGCACTTAAAATATCTGTCTTCACCAACATTAACTTTGCAGCTGCAGGTTACCTATAGTAGAATTTTCATATTATCCATCACAGATTTTACAACTGTGTTGTTAGTACCGGTTGAAAACTGCTTAATCTTAAACATACTTACTGTAATATGTATTTGCTTGTATTTTTCATCCAGTGGCCTCCACAGAGCAAAGTTCACGACGCGACTCCTTTCTGCCCTGGTTTCTCCTCCAAGCTCTGTATGAAGCTAGAAACTCTAGGACAAAAGACCCTCTTTAGTGACCATAGCTAATTATTTGTAGCCTTTTAAGAACATCTCAAAAGCACTGAATTACAGCAAACAATAATTTTGACATAACTGGTCTAAAGACGGACTATTTAATATAGGCAGAAAATATTTCTTTACCGGTGATGTTCGGGTTTTCAGTGGGAGATTGATCCAGAAAGACGACCTAAATACAAGAAAACACAATGTTCTTCTGTTGTCATCTGATTCGCTCGAGACAGGAACACAAAACTTCTATCCTTCGCTGAACGGACCCACCATCAAGTCCCACCCAGTGGTTGAGAGGAATTAATGTTCATGGTAAACTCTCTGTTTCGCTCAACCTCATTTTCGCTCCGTAAAGTTTACATTCAATGGTCCATTTGCTTAATCCTTTATTGCATGGCCAAAAAGAGTGTACTAACCCTGATAACACTCCGTTCTCTGTCTGCGCTAACCGTCATTTTCGCTCAAACCCGTGTTAGTTTATAAAAAAATTTAAACGCATGTAGTGAAAGAAGGAAACGGTAGTTTAATAGCTATCTGAATACAAGGCTACATTTTTCTGGGCATTTGAAAAAATAAGCCGGGTGAGATGAGGTATGGTAAGGTAAGGCCAAGTCAGGTGAGGTGAAGTATGGTAAGGTAAAGTAATGGCTGATTAATTATACGTCTAGATCGGGAATATTATACGTTGATGTTGGTCTTAGGACTAAGAGTCTTTGGCTGAAGCGCAAACACCACAACAGAAGAGGAAAGGTTGTCTCAGGCGTTGGTCTGAGACAACCTTTCCTCTTCTGTTTACATGGCTCATGTCCCTGTGCTGCGGTTTTAGACGGCACGTGAATAAAACCATGGACTCGGAGATTAAAGAGAACGGATTAGCGATCTCCCTAGTGCACCGTATGCGGATGGATGTTGTTGTGTAGGGCCCTACTGTTTATATGCGCCATCCAATCACGTTTTTTGCAGTAGACAAAGTGAGAATAAGTCGGAGTGGATTGGTTTCTAGTTATTAGGCGCATTAGATCTCAGCTGCCGAACCCCCGGCAGAAAAACAAGACTGCAGCTTTTCTTAACACGGTATATGTTGTTGGTTCTGTTGCTTCTGATGTGACTGACGATGATGGCGATGGTGGTTATGCACTTGGGCTGACGGGGAAAGGACGGAGCTTATGACTGTGTGCATTAGTCGTATAATGACCAAGAACGCCATTCGCCAATGTCTTTGAAGTGGAAATAGACAATAGTCGTGCACTTGACCGTTCTGTCCTCCTGCTATGGTTTCTTACTCAATTTCGGTCCGCATCCAAGTCTATATGCACGTGGTCGCATTTTCAAATTGTTAAACATTCTAAGTTCATAATCTATACCATGAATAACATTAATGTGTTATTTAATTACAATTATATATGATCTATCTCCGATTCGAAATTTAAACGAGATTTTGTTTTTCTTCCGAAAACTTTAAAATTCATAATATTCTTATTTGCAATTGAGCTGTTCTCAGTCTCCAGCACAAAGTGATGGCGTTAAATGTCATTTTCATTCGTGTAAAGTATTATTTATAAAAGCCAATACTTTCATACCGTCTGTGGGGCACAGAAAGAGCATTGGCTTTTATAAATAATACTGTATAAGGCTGGAACTCGGAAGAATCGCGGGCGAAGATGTCATCGCCGTCGCTTTGCGAAACAGAACGTAATATCGGCGGATGAGCATCGGTCATCCGACGACTAATCAAGTCAAGTCTTTCATCGGCCGAACGAAATGAACACGAATATTGCCATCTCACTGACAGCCGCGTCCAAAGTGATTTGTAGCCCAGCTGATCCACTGATTCCGACAAAGGACACCAGAAGCCAATCGAACGATTCGGCTAAACGTGTCGAACAACTATTCAAACAAGTATCTGATCTAAACTAATGACTTCTATAACGCCATTATCATAATGTACAAAGCATCAATCGTTGGTCACATCAAGTGAGACCGTAGTCAAAAATCGTAATCCTTCGGGGAATTCCTGTCAAATCCGATGAACTACCAAATTATTGAATTTGAAACTATTAGCTACGACATACCAGGAAATTAGGGCAAGCCCTACTTCTGCCCACCAACTGGAAAGCCTTCACTGTATCCCATCTGTTCTGTGTCTGTTGGATTAAGGAGACTCTTACATCGAAGACGGCGGCCTCCAATGCAGTTCGCCAATGCGATCTATATATTGATTTCACATGACGGACCCGGGATTCGAACCCGAGATGCAAGGATTAATAGCCGATTCGTTATCCACGTGCCACCTTACACACCTCTATTCATTGTTCTCCAAAGACACATCGCCGTTGCGGTGTGAGATTCAGGCAAATTGTCCATTGTAAGCCACCAATAAAGTAGACACTATTTAAGCCAATTATTGACAAGGTGAGCGCAACAAGACCCAGAAATCTGAGGCGTATGAAGCTAAATCGTTTAAATTTAACCATATTTGGCAAATACAGAATTATGTAAATAGTCTATATATAAATATATATCTGCTCTAGCTATCTATCTATGTATATATAGGGAGAGAGGGAGGGAGTGAAAAAGCAGAAACCCCTTTGTCACCACACACTGTCGACAATAAACGTTTGATAATTATATATATATATATTTATTTATTTATACAAAACTATATATAGCTGAACTTTTCGACTATATATATGCATATATAAACTATGTATATGACCATATATATATTCTACATAAATCGTGTATATGTGATTATATCTTTAGTCAAAGACTAAACGTCAAATGCAGATAACGTGAAGCGACGAAATTGTTTCTACTTTTGTCGTGCACAGAGAATTTCTAATGTCTGCCAATGACTGACAGATCTAAAGCAGAAGAAGAAGAAGAAGAAGAAGAAGAAGAAGAAGAAGAATAAGAAGAAGAAGAAGAAGAAGAAGCAGAAGAAGAAGAAGCAGAAAAGAAATCAGTTCGATCTGTTGTAGATCTTGCGGTCGCTTTGATGTGCTTAGACGAGAGATTGAAGACGTCATTAAGACGAACGTTTTCTTTCTTCCTTTTCTTCATAGCCGCACTCTGTCAACACGTCTACAATCGATGATATTCGGTCGTCTGCGTGCGTTTGCTTTGCATAGAGGGTTCTGCTGTCGACAGACTGGAAGCGGGAAATTGATTACGTGCAAACGACGTCTGGATGAGCGAGTGCAGTCAAAGCCGAAACCTTTGCTTAATGCATCATTTTAAGACGTACGTAAACGTCGTTATGCCGCGAGGTCGTGCTCGAGATTATCCGTGGTTTGACTTCTCTATATACTTCCGTTCATTGTTTGTAGTGAGTCAGAAATGACATCAGCTATCTAATTGTCAGGATTTACATAGACTATTTTCAGAGCTGCCTTTGTCCTAGTTTTCTTTCTCCTGTTTTTCCTCTTTCCTCCTGTACTCAGACCTATTTAGTCACCCATATAGAGGCTGACTACTCAGCCTTACCTATTAACAGATCCTATCAATTATTATTTCCTTGATTCCTTAGGTAGTTAGTTATCTGGACACTTAATATATAACCCCTTTAATATATCATCGCAAAAGCGCTGTCTACACTGGCCTAAGTAATTATAATGTTAAAGTAATTAAGAACAGAAAGTCCATCAGCAGGCAAACAGTGCTTAGAAAACTAGAAGAGTTCTTCTATTCTTTCGCTTATCAGTTTTAATTCTAACCATTTTTATGTTTTTTCTTTAGTTACTTTCCAGTTTCTTCCTTATTGACTTTTCTCTTCCATTTCCACTGACGATTTCTTAAATTCACCACCACGCGCTTCTTGATTTTGTCTCTGCCCTTAATCTGTCTCTCATTAATCCACTTGATTGCATTCCGTTCCAAGACCCTATTCTGCTGCCCAAATCCACTTCCTAAATCCCTTCCGATAGACTGTTTATACGGTATTCTTATGATGACGATGGTTGCTGGTGCAGATGTCGTTCGAGAACATTATCGGCAACAAAAGCAGCTGCTACAGATAATGCTGCTGCTGCTGCGGCTGCTGCTGCAGATAACGACGGCCCGGACTTGATCGAGTTCTGACCAGCATGGAAGGAATTCTGCGCCGTCCTGTCCTTGGCTGGAACTTCTGTCATCTGCGATTCTTGTCTCTGTTTCATTATCAACTACGATCGATACAGTGAAGCTATTGAACAACTTCTGCGCCTCAGTATGTACTCAGACCAGCAACTCTAAGCCTAGTCAAGCTTATAGTTTTATGTTCACATACTGTAACTAAGCACCCTATCACGCACATATATTGTATATATGTGCTCACAGAGTCACGTAGTGGTACTAGCGGTCAGTGCAGGAACGGCGTCTTTTACTCCCTTCTAAAACCACAACCTCTGAAATCGACTGTTAGGAGATCTTAATCGAATGGTTTATTGTTGCATTCCACTGTTAGAGAACACTAGAAACAACATTCTGATTATTTAGGACATTACGAACGTTTGTCTGAACGCAAATCTGTTTCCGGCTATTTGTTTACACAGACACACATACACACACATATATATATATTTACACATACACACACACATATATATATATTTACACACACACACATATATATATTGGCCTAAGATACACTGCAGGTATAAGTCTTTCTGAATTCGTTGCTTTCCATTTTCAGTGTCTAAGTTGTAACTGTACCTTGGACCAGAAGTCTTAGGTCTGGATTCGCAGAAGCAGACGGTAGGAAGGCAAACAGCGCAAGTTTCTAATCAATCGCAAACGCAAGACCGAGCTGATGGCTAATGGAACGTTCCTTTATTTATTTGCTCACTTCGAGCATCTATATAGCGCCACATCGGAGCATCTTCTAAAAAGGGCTTCTAGCTAAAGGCTGTGTCGCAGCCAAGGCGAAAGAGACCAGTCGTCTAGTGTTGATAAAGAGTACAGTTCTTCCTGAAATAAGAACATGCAGGGCATTTTAACCGTTATCAAACGAGCAGTGCTGTGATAAAACGCGTTAACTCCATATCTGGATCTTGACCTGGATCCGAACACTTTCTGCCTATTGATTTTGTTTTTACTGAGCGCCTGTGAATAAGCTGGTTCCCGTGACTTAGCTTTGTTGGGTGCTGTAGATATCTTGAGATTACGATTACGATCTGGCCGAAAACAATTTAAGAACGCAATCAGTCTGTCGAAACATAATGAAACATGGTGTATAATTATAGTGTATGCTTCTGTGTTTGTTTATCAGGTAGTTTTGTTGAAACGCACACACTCCAGTTCTTATTACATAGCCTATTCATACAAACGTAAAACGCATTGTATGTATGTACATGAACATTCATATAGCGCATTTTAAGAACCTCACAAAGGCTTTATGTGCACGCAGCACAGTAAATATGGAAGCGGTTTCGACGTACGGGTAAGCAAAGCACTTTATGCATCGCTTAAGCGCCACAGTTTAGCCACAAATGATCACCACACGACAATCTTAACATGTCTTTTGACCTCTGTTCAAGTAAGGTTAACGCAAACGCAAAGCAGCTTAATAAATGTTGATTAATCATTTTTGACTCTTAGCAAAAATCCATTCAGTATCGCCTTTTGCTATAGCATGAACTTAATTGAAGGCCGATGGTAACGGTCTGGAACATACGCGAATGTGCTTTAACCGTATTTGAGTGAAGAAAGGGTAGTTTTTAGTTTTAAATTCTGCTAGTGAAATTTCCTTTGTACACAGTTTTAAAATTAGCATAAATTCTATAAACTGATAGATTTAGTAGTTACTATAGGGTTTCATCAAGAAAATATCTTATTTTACCCCGTTTGGTCTAGTATATTTGTATTTTATTAGACTAGTTTGGCGAGCCTTCTGTTTCCCTTATTGTCGTCCGTTCATTCACCCCTCCCCGACTTGTTTACTTTCCCAGACTCCGTTGTCTACAGCGAATCCCTCCTTTTCTTTGGCAAAAGTTTAACATAGTTTCACAACTAATATAGGACTAACTTCTGGTTTCTCTGACCTGTTATAATTCTAGCTGGCTTCTCAGATGGATTATGATTTTGATTATGAATTCACTTGAAGCGACCTTCGATTGTGCCTTGGGATTATGATAACGGCGCTATAGAAGTCATTAAAAATATATTAGAAATTTAAAGGTGCTATACAAATGTTCAGATACACAGCACACGCAGAGAAACAACTTTACATATATTATGATTTACGATTATTATATGCTTATACGCAGTTTAGCGTTTGCCAGAGTAAGAGTTTTGCTTAGAGAAATCGCCAGGTAATCGCTGCGGTTCGTTTGATCAAAAGCTGACAGAAATTGTACATAATTGTCTTTTAGTTATAGCCCGGGGACAGGCAAACGTCGGCAAATTGTACGCCAATAAATTCATTTAGTCACCCAGCGACGCGTAAGTGCTAAGGATGGCGCTGGTTTGCGCTGATTACAAGTGCTTTCCCTCGAGGTAGATCATAACTCGAGTATCCAATACATTTTTGAAGTGTCATTTGGGGATGAGCGCCCCGGAAAACGTTCGCGGGGAAGCAGCAGAAATTACCGATAACGAGATTCTAAGAAGGAACGTTATTAACAATGCAAAGCCATTGGCCGGCAGCGCCCTGCTTCTGACGTTCAACACATTTTCTTAACGGCTCCGAAGAGGCGCTATATCAATGTTTACGCCACCGTTTTCAAAGTGCACGTGTTTGAAATCCTTAGTTATACGCTTTTCCCTCTCAACCGACATGACATTGTATGACATGCCATGACATCACATCACATTTCAGTACATCATTACTTGGCTTCAGGTCGCATTATATTACATGATTTCACTTTATTTTTTGTTATTCATAAAGCGCCATTACCTATTTGCCAAGTATCAGCAGATAGCGCTTATGAACCCTCCCTCTTTGCCTTACACTTTCCCTTGAGATAGGGCATAGCTCGAATATCCACCAGGTGTAATCACATTACAAAACAATAATCCAGAGCACTATATCACATGTATAGATGACAGACGACAGTTAATAACGCTGCATCCAACAAGGATTGAGGGCCTAATTAAGCTTCAATTTTCCAAAATATCCTATGTCTAGTCTTATTATATCCATGGCGTTCGCAGAATCCAGCCTCGGAAAGTTTATTACACGGTTTCCATTGATAAGTGCTGATGCTTTTCGCTTCATACTTGCTCTTGCACTTGAATAGCACTTTTCAGAGACACATAAAAGACACTTGATACACAGGGCCTAGATATAAACATTCATCAACCATTGGTTATCTCTGTTTTGTAAAATTGTTCGTTTGTAACACATAACGACTAACACACCGGTTCGTCTCTAGGTCTCGATATCGTTCTCGCTTCGGTCATTATATCAGACGGACGGAGTGGACCGACCGATGACCGAGAATTGAACTCACTTTGCTCGTTCCACTCTGTAATGCAGTGATGCTCTCTGTGCCTTCGTATGGGCCTTTCTGTGGAGTGGCATCTACCAGACTGCCTCCAGAGAGGCCTTCGTATGCGCCTTTCTGTGGAGTGGCATCTACCAGACTGCCTGCAGAGTGGCATCTACCAGACTGCCTCCAGAGAGGCCTTCGTATGCGCCTTTCTGTGGAGTGGCATCTACCAGACTGCCTCCAGAGAGGCCTTCGTATGCGCCTTTCTGTGGAGTGGCATCTACCAGACTGCCTCCAGAGCGGCCGTCACTTGACGGCAAAGCTGAAATGAAGACGCATATAAGACTGCATCGTCTGCGTAGACATATCAGTACAACAACAGCCAGCCAAACAAACAGACTGACCTACATACAGGCAGCCAGACAAACAAGCAGACAGACAAACAGATAAAATATTAAGCACATAGACAGACGACGAGACACAGAAACAAACCTACACACAAACATATATAAATATCTACCGGCAGATATACCTGTATACAGGCAGACAAACAGACATACACAAATACAGGCAGGGAGGCAGGGAGGCAACAAGCCAAGTAAACATCAGGCATGGACAGCTGCGAAAAACAGAACAGAATGATAGATAAGAGAAGGCCGAAGTGCATTAAAACATTAAAGACTGCGACCTTTAAGGACGAAGACACTCTTGGGGCAATTTCATCCTCAGTCGACCCTTTGGAGTAGTATAGGAAAAAGATCACGTGGATCTACGCTCAAATGATGGCTTCGTCTCATGTCCCGGCTTTGTCTCTGTTGGTTTTTTCAATGGCTATCTCTTGCTGTGTTTATCTCTCTTTCTTCCTCATTCACTCACTCGATCACTCAACCAATCAATCACTTGCACGCTGGCTTGCTCACCCAAACACTCATCCACTCACTACTAGCTCACTCACTCAATCTACCTACCAAGCCACCTAGCTACCTACCTACTTACCTACCTACATACCTACCTAACCACCTACCTAACTACCTACCTATTTATCTGTCTATCCAACCATCCACCCATCCACTCATCCATCCATCCAACCAAGGTCTTTATGGCTTTCTCTCTCGCTAAATCTAAATCGCGTTCCTCTTTCTGGAGATCTGTTTATCCTTGTTTCAGACAAAAGAGGTCTCGCAACCGAAGAAGACACATTCATTGTCTGACTTCTGCAACAGGCTTTTAGAATGCCAGATTGACTTACCTCGGTTTAATAAACATTCAGACAATAATTTATATGTCTTTCCTTAAATCTCCCGGTGTTTACTCAAGAAACTGTTTTCTTGCTTCAAATCAACTGAACATTTTGGTCCGGTCTAAAAAACACTAACAAGCAATTCGCTGCATACATACCACAGATGTTCCAGTTTTTTGGCAAGTTATTTTGTTGCAGGCATTTCCGATGCATGCAACAGCGCATTATATTAATGACTGCATAATTCAAGAAGATAGGTCAAAAGCCCAAGCACAGTAAAGGGCGGATCAAGAAATTGAAGTTGGGGGGGGATTAACAGTGGGGTTTGAGTCGCATTCAGGAAATAAAACAAAGAAGAAACGTCTGTCCAACGAGTTTAAAGGGCGTACGCCCTTTAGGCTCGCGGCTTAAGTGTGTGTCTGTGAAAGTATATTAGGTTATAAAAGTCCATTGAAAATCCTGTTACTGCCACTACTACTATTACTACTACTATCACTACCAATACTGCTACTAGTAGTAGTACTACTACTACCAACCACTACTACTACCACGTGCACCATCATCATTAGTACTGCTACACACATATCTTACATTACTGCTACTACTATTTATGAACGTATAGAAAGCAAAAAAACTAGTCATGAATATGTTGTGATGCTTATGCTCTAATTCAGCCAATTTTAATGAGTATTTCTTTTTATGAGGAAGTTACGCCTTCAACATTAACAGCTAGTTGTTCAAGACCCTGTATATCAAAGGCGTATAACGTCTCGCTAAGTCTGTCATATATGTTTACCTTTGAACCCGAAACTTTCCACAGAAGCCCTCTAATTACCTTCAAAGTCCATAAGATGTTATTTCAAAACGAAATCGACCTCCTTTTATATTAGCCAGAATAATAAGCACTCTGAGAATTTTCGACCAAATCATGGAGAAAAAAAATCATTTTAGTCACGTTCTATCAAACTTGATCAGATCAGATCAGACTAAATGAGATTAAATCAGTCTAGATCGTCATATTCCAATACGATAAACTTTCGGTAAGATTATTTTGTGCAGTGTCTGAATATCAACACCGAACACCGTGTTATAACAAAGATGATTAATGTCGTCCTCCTCTTTTATCCAGGGTTGGGACTGGCGCCATCCGAGAACGGCAAATGACGGAGTTAGATTATTATTATTATCATCATCATCATCATCGTCGTCGTCGTCATTTTTATTATTATAACGGATGTTTAGCGCCGATGCACGGAAAGACATCAGCAATGGCGCAATTATTTTTGCGTTAAGGTCTCAAGGTCCCAAAACATTAAATATATTGAACCCGCAATACTCAAAGTTACTAGACTAACGCTCATCAATCGACCATCGTAAATTGGAATACTTCCAGAATCCCTCAGGTTGGATTTAAGTTCAGGTTGGTTTATATTTCATTGTAATTCAGCATAAGAGTGCAAAACTAGGTAATCAACCGCCTAATCTCACAATCCTTCGTAGCTCGTCTCTGCTTTATACTGAGCAATTCATTTCGGATCAGTTCGCGCTCTTTCAGCTAATACAAAAAAAAACATTTGACTACTCTCAAAGTTGTACATATGCAAAAGCAGTCGTTAATAGTCAGTCTTACAGAGAAAGAGAATGCCAGACAATGGAACACGCCGAAACAGCAACAACGCCTCATAGGGGGTCTATATGGGGTGATGCGAAGGGAAAATCTGAAAACTAACATATGTTGTAGACTCATTTTATGAACACGTTGTATGGGATCACGCGGGGTAAATTTGAACGTGTACAATCACAGACATGCGCAGTGTTTTAGATTCTTGCCTGAGCATGCCATGCCCGTGTATATATGTTTCTAAAGGACAGACAGGTCTGGACTTGTTCAGACAAGATTCGGATGTATAGATATAGAGTAACTATAGTCTGTATATACAAGGTGGGCCAAAAAAGTGAGAACATCGCGTAAAAAGTAATATAATTACATCAAAATTTGTTTAACTGTATCCATAATAGCTTAAATTGTTTACTCATTTACTTACGGTTCGACGTATTGTTAAGCAAGATTTACAACTCAAAACGTACAAGCGTGTGATCAGGCAGAAGCTCAGTGAAAATGTCAAATTGAAACGCTTGCAACGCAGTCGGCAGCTACTTGAGCGGTTTCCTAATGAGAGAAGTGTACGAAGCATCTGGTTTACAGACGAAAAGACATTCACCGTTGCCACTCCAGCTAATTCTCAAAATGACCGTGTTTATTCCGTTGAAACAAAGAAAATGCAAGTTCAGGAAAGTCGACTTATACGAGAACATGACCATTTCAGCCGCGGTATCATGGTATCAGTTGCTGTCTCTCGAATGGGGAAAACTAGTATTGTGTTCGTTGAACCAGGCGCCAAAGTAAACAGTGAATACTATTGTGAACATGTTCTGAGACAAGGTTTGCTGCCTGTAATTCAAGCGACATGTGGTCGCCATAACTGGACATTACAGCAAGACGGAGCTCCATCTCACACAGCCAGAAATACGATCAGCTTTCTTCGTCAGGAGAATGTTAACATCATCGAGCCAGACATGTGGCCACCGAACAGTCCTGATTTAAACCCATTAGATTATGCCATATGGGGTGCTTTGCAAGAAAAAGTCTACCTTCGGCGAAAATTTACCACAGTTGAGCAGCTCAAGTTGGCAATAATTGAAGAATGGAGAAATCTGGGGCAGCGCTTTATTGACAGTAGCATAAACGAGTGGCGTCGACGCTTAGAAAAACTCGTTGAGAAGCAAGGAGGACACATTGAACATGATTTCTGATTAGCTAAATACTTGGCAAACAAAATTACATGAAACAATATAATTAATTGAATTATATTTTTAAATAACTCGTATGCTACAAGATGTTCTCACTTTTTTTGGCCCACCCTGTATAGTCAGTTGAAGCTAGGCCTCTGTGGAAGAGAGTTACTGTAATTGCCCGGAAGTATAAATTGGAGAAACTGCCCATTGCTGTGTGTTATCTGACGGACTCAGAAGGAAAAGATTTAATGCAAATTGAAAAGAAAAGCAACATTGATAATTTTATGCAGAAATAGGCCTCGTTATTTCGTTATCATCGACCATCGATTGATGCTTTGGGCAATATGATAATGGCATGGAAGCCTTTAGATTAGATTAGATTAGGTTAAAATATTACAAGAAGCGTTTAAGGTAGTAAAGTGAAACCTAAAGGGTGAAAGAAATACAAATACATCCGTATAAGTGACGCCTGCTAGTGTGACTCAAAAACTTATGACATGAACTGTCTGGTTAAATAAGCAGCCACTTTGGCCTAGCATCAGACAGCTAGTCCAGTTTGTATTATTGACCACACGGACTGTAGCTGACTGGTGGACACTAAAACGTCTATATCATCGTTTCAGCGATATTAGTGTTTGCTTTGCGCAGACATTACGGTTTAGAGTGTGCAAAGCCAAAGCGGCGAATGAGACTCGGAAATGGAGATAGGCCATGGCTGATGAATACTGACGGCCTCATTATGTTCCACGATTACTCTGAAATGGCTGCGAACACGTCACCCAAAGCTCCACTCGAAAGTAAATGCTTGGCCTCGATCTCCATACCAACCGCTGTGGCAATCAACAGCTGCAAGCTGCTTAGGCTGCATGCCTCTTTGTCATAATCGCAAGTGCTTTCCGGGTTTCAGCTCAAATATCAAAGTTTAGTGAAACTATAAAGCACACCGTCGAGAAATCCGATCAGTGTAATTGTGATTCATAGCTCCGGTTGATTGCGCGTTGGATTGAAGGCTGGGTGTAACCAAAGTCCACGTTACAACTGATGGCCAGGATGTCTTAAAATTGAGCTAAATACAAAGCTCGAGCGACTCTCAAACGAAACTTAACAGCGATGGAACTGGCTGGTGGCTTACTGGCAAGGCGCCGACCTTTACCCTCCGCGGCGGAAACCTGAATCGCAGTATTTCAAACAGGCAATTCGTTGTTGAGCCGTGTAACCTTTCTGAAAAGGTTGTGTAGTTGGCGGATTTAAGCGATAGTGTGTGCGCCTCGGAGGTTGTTGATAAAGGCTTGTAACAAATGCCTTTACCTTACCTTACTTTAGATTACAGTACGCTAGTTTACCATACCTTGCGTATAATTAGATTTTCATTTTGAGAGGCTTTCAAGCAATGTTATATAAATACTTAGATAAATGTATGCAAACCTAACATCACCGTAAATTACCATACATTGTATGACCATATTACCGTACGTTAGTTTACATTGCTTTGCCCTAGCTTGCACTACAGATCATTCTTTTATCACACATTGCAAAATCACAGCTGAGATTGTTGTCTGATTGTAGGATGGTGCTTGTTGACTGACGAGTGCGCGATGCCCGTTTTGCTACCATCAGCTTCCGTCACAATTCCTCAGCCTCTGGAGCCAGACATCGAGGTGCTGCGCCAGTCGGGTAACCTGTCGTCTGTGTTGCTCTTCCGCCCCGATCTGCTTCTCTTCCCGTCTTCCAACTGTTCCACGGCGGTCGCCGGCCTTTGCCTCAACGCCACCGAGGACAGCGCCGACGAGACCGACGCCATCGTGCGCTCTGGGCCCCAGTGGGCGGGGCTCGTCAGCCAGGGCCTCATTTACTACGCCTTTCCCGCGATGGTAGTCTTTGGTGTCCTCAGTGGCCTCGTCAGCATCTGTGTCCTCGTCCGTCAGGCCAACAGGTCCTCGTACGACGCCTATCTCCTCTGGATCGTCTCTTTAGGGGTCGTCCTGCTCCTGTGTGGAGCCATCTTGCGGTTGACGGACTACACAGGTCATAACAATACGTACCAGTACGTGTACGGGTACGTGCGTAGCGTCAACGAATGGCTATGGTACTCGAGCGCCTGGACCCTCGTCATGATGACCCTCGAGAACATCCTGGCGACCAGGTTCAGATGGCGCAACCTGGCGCGGACGATGACTTCCGGTTGGCGCCAGGCATGCGCAGTCAGCTGCATCGTCTGCGTCGTCTGCCTCGTCAGCTCACTTCCGCATTTCTTCGAGTACGAAGTTACAGAGACATTTGACTATATCGCGAATCAGACGCTAGTCATGTGCCAGCTGAGCGACGAGGCCAAGACTTACGAGTACTCAACGATCTACTACTGGTACATCATCACACTCACGATCTTCTTCCCATTCCCGCTTCTCCTGACGATCCTATTCCTCCTCGTTCGTGGACAGGTTCGTCAACGTCCAAGGACCACGTCCTCGAACGGAACACTTCCGGCGAAAGCATCGGACCAGTCATCGACGATTGGCAACAGCATCCTCATTCGAAAGGTGACCGAGGACGCGCTGATGGATCGGTTGTTCGTCGCCCTCATTGTGCTCTACGTCCTGCTGACTGGACCTCTGGCACTCCTGAACTGCATCAACGGGCTGAACGTGCCGCAGTGGACGTGGACCCAGAACGAGGTCCAGTCGGTCGTCTATCCCCTCTGCGAGTTCGCCTTCTACTGCTACTTCGTGACGTTTCTCCCGCTGCTCTTCTGCTACAGCGATCGTTTCCACAACGCCCTCGTCAGGACTCTCTGCTGCCGTCGATGCACGAAGGTCAAGCCCCACAAGACGGTCAAGTTCGACGTCCAGACGATAGAGTTTGAGATTCGCTGTTGACGACCGTCAGGCGCATCTGCCAACATCTATTCGTAGTCCCTGATGCCGCATCTAACGCACCAACCCACTCATCCATCCACCAAACCAATTCCAGTGCCGTTTTCAAGGAGAATCCAAATAGAACGTATGCCTTAAACATGGTAGGCTGACGTCCAGGATAATATTTTGTCAGACGTTAACAATTCCTGGATGCGCCCCATTCTTCGTCAGTCTTCACGGTGCTTTCGATGTTGACTAAGGTCAACTGCGTCAATGGGGCTAGTCAGAACTGGAACCACTAGAGACCCCCTAAGTAACCAAATACGCCGTTTACATCGGTCTGTGTCTTGACACAAAATTCGATCCTTTCTCATGACTGTGAATCATACTTTAAAAAATAGGAAAGTGATTTCCATGTTTTCAAATAATGAATGCAAAATGATCGCTAGGGTTTTCTGCAGGCCTTTACTGATGGCCAGCTGAACTCCTTGAGGTTAGGTAGGCCTAAACCCTCGCATAGGGAATTCTGACTTTTATGTAACAGCTTAATTATGTACACATAATTAGTTTTTTACACCATCGACCCGTTACAGCGCGTTCCGCTCTAGCGCGAATTCTGTTAGAGCGCGGTCGAGGTCATGGCTTCCGAATATTTCTATGAGAAACAATAATTTCTACTATAGCACGTGCTAGAGTCCAAATGTTCTCGTTAGATCAACAATACCAGTGTGAATTTTGATTTCAAATATACTGTAATTGAAGTTCTGCATATAAAAATGCCCAAGTATGATTCAATTTTTGTTATATATTCGTGACCATGCGTCGCATTTGTATTAAGCAATCGAAACAAAATGGTCATATAATTCGGCCTTCATCTGATGATGTCACTGTGCAGCGCGAGCGCATGTAATTTCTGCTCAAAAAATCTCGAAGTGAACACTTAAAACCGTGCGTTTATTTTAACTAATCAAAGCAATATTTAGTCACTTGAAAATTTGGAGTCATGAGACGTATTTACTGTACATAAAGGTGACTGTGTGATTTTGCATCTCCAAACCTTAGGTACAGTATACACTAAACCTCAACTCGAACCCATTCTGCATGTTAAATTTTATAACGCGATATTCGATATAACGCGGTAGCGCATATGGACTCAAGTTCCGCGCTGTAATGGGTCGATGGTGTATATGCTTAATGGATGGAGCCTAAAATTTAAACAGACAGTTCAAGGTTTATTCTTTATTTTGTAAGTTCGACTTATTCTGAACTGAAATGCTTTAGTAATTTTCATCGATGGGTTTAAGAAGGACTGGCATTTATTACATAACGAATTAAAAAGAGTAAAATTTCATAGCTAATCGGTGAGACTTGCAATTTTTAGGATTATTTATGATGTTTTACTGGCAGTGATTGTCAATGAGACACTGATGACGATAACAATATAAAAATGCAACCGAGTAGGTTGTGCTTAAAAAGACATAGGTTCTGAGACTTTTAATGCAAAATAATGTGATGTGATGTGAAACGATGTGACATGACGTTCCCAACATTTATGAAGCGCCTTTCAAAGACTCTCAACAGTGCTGTGAGCCAAATCGGCTTTTCCTTGGGCGTCAGATAAGGAAATCAACGATGTCAGTGCTGGAGAAAATTATTGCTACGGAGGTGAAGCACCGGTGATTATAATCATGGTGACAACAGCGAACATGATGGTAATGACGCCTTTGAATCAAATGGCAACGAGAAAACAGTCGGTAAATCACGGGCAATAAAAGAGCGCGCGTGTGGTCCGCAGGGATGACATGACAGAGATCACGTAGGCCTGCATCCTGCATTGGCCAAAAGTGCGCCACACAAGTGATTTATAAACGCCAATCGATAGATATGGCAGTCAGAAGTCAATATCGCGATTGGTCAAGCGTTGGCCACAACGGTCAGCGGACAATCTTCTAAGTTGACCATTGGGCGACCTGGAGCTACAGAGACACTACATTAGACTCTTTCTGGTATGCTACGCAGTGGGCTATACGGCTGCAAACTTATATGTCGTTGCTTCAATGCCGTGACATTATTATTTATTATTATTATTATTATTATTATTATTATTACGAAAATTTGTAACGCGCATCGCAGCGACGAAGTCAACATCACAGGAATAGATCAAAGATTATTTTTACTCGAGGTATATGTGACCCCTCAGGTTTAAAAAAATTCACCGGAGAATGAAAATTATTATTATTATTGTTATTATTATTATTATTATTATTATTATTATTATTATTATTATTTAAACTGAAATAATACAATAATCATAATACTAACTTTAAAACCAGTAGTACTATCTTAATATTAAGAAAAATAATAATTTTATAGCGCTAACTTAATTTTTTAGTTCCTTGGGGATCATTTCTACCTCGGGTTAAAAAAGAATAATAATAATATTATTAATTGCAAATGATTATGATAATATGCATAGTCATTTTCTTATGTAGTAAAAGAAAGTTTCTTACTGAAAACAACACAGGCCTAGTTTAAATGAATTTGTTTAACAATTTTTTCCTACATAGCTTCTAATTAAGTGAAATGCAAAATGTAACACATCGGTAGAGTAACACTGAGATTTCTTCAGCGCCAAAGAAAGCCGAGTTGCGGCAACCAGCTTATTGACAGGCGCTCAGTCAAAAACAAAATCGACAGGCAAGTAAGGTCAGGTTTGGTTCCAGTTCGAACTTCAAGTGTCAGGCAGAGAGACAGTCAAACGGCTATGTATACGGTGTGTGGTGTTTAAAACCGGAGCGGAGAGAGAGATATGGAGAAGGAATCGGGATAGGATTTGTTGAAGAGGAATATTTTCAACCCTGAATGAAAAGTCTGCGCAGAAATTGCGAACGGTGCCGAGTTTGTGAGTTGGAAGAATTGATCAGACAGTTGGTATAGTTCTGATGGAAGTTTATTCCAGAAGGATGAAGCAAACTGAGCCAAGTAGCGATTCCGAATCTTGAATAGGCCTGTATCTTTTCTTACCTATTTTTCGCATTTTATATTTTTCGCATTCTATCTTTCACGGCTTTTAGTTTGATTTACTCAATGAATTTGCTTTCCTCGCATTTTAAATATCTAAACTAGTCTAAAGATTTCTATAGCAAAAGGCGCTTTATAAATATTCAGGTGTATAAATATCTCTAAATGCTTTTACAGTCGTACAAAAAACGCATATATTTTAGCGATATATTATAATTGATATCGCTTTCATTTTTTAATGTAACAGGAGGATTAGCGAAAGGCTTTCTGTAAATATTCTTATGGATATTGTAAAGCAAATGCTTTTTATGGTGAGATAGCATGATATGACTGCGGCTGGCGCCTAGGCAAATGTAGGCCGTTATAAATACAAGGCTCGATGATCTCTTGAAGACATTCATTTTTGCAAATCATAAGGCGGCTGCCTTATGCTTTGATTTTCACGACTGCAAAACGCCATTGAAATTGGTTTTGCCTTTGAATTGCGCTATGTAAATTGTCTACTATGTATTACTTCAGGTCTCTGCAATACATTACATCATAGCAAATACATCACCGCACATCGCATTGCAGTGCTTTACTACTCAACATTTGGTCTTTGCAGACAGGCAGAGTTGACCACTGCGATAGAGGTATTGTTGTCTGGCTGTCTTCCACAGCGAACGTTCTCTACATTCAGACAATTATCTATGGTTGTTCAAGTCACGAGACAAGTGTCAGTTTTAAGCAGAACTCGAGCATCATCTGACCCTCGTAAACCTACAAGTTCACTGAGCGTAACAAAATTGTTTATGCAGAGCACTTGCTTGCACGAAAGCTCGCCATTAACCGACATTTCTTACCCCCGAGCGACTGTGTTTTCAAGTCCGATTTTAGCGATTTCTCTATTTGTAAGGCTCCTCGGTTAATATATAGTGCACTTGATTTGCAGTCTAATGCGTCGATTCATTTATGTACTACAACCTTTCGAGTTGTCAGCGAACGGGCTTCAAACCGTTGACTCGCCTGTTTTGAAGAGTAGCGTTAGCTCGATTAAAGACATACAGTCTTTGATTTTCTAAATTGCAATTAAAACGAACAGTTCAATGACAACAGGACTTGAATCGTCACAGTTTCTAAGCGCACGAATCTATCAACGACATTTGTAACTCAAACTTTTAGCACACCCCGGACCTTTTTTACAAGTCTTCATTCTCTCCGCTACAATGCATTTGCGTCCGCTTATACAGGCCCTCTCTCGCCAAGACAGCAGACCAGTTCAGACTGGTTTAGATCAGTTGCAGTCCCAGGGGCTGCCCTTGCCTCGCTCCTTTGGTCCATCTACTTGGCACCGAGATAGAACTCCAGACGCTTGTTATCAAAAGGGTGAGCCATTTTTACCCGCCTCTCTCCAGCTTTAAGCAACTTGGTTATCTGGTGCCTTCTAGTTCTTCAGCCGACGTACCTCAGCCACCATCTCTGTTCGGTAAGTGGCAAGCAGTCGATTGACAGATCTGGCTTCGAGGCTTGGAGGCTGGAATCCTCGTTTGCTAGCGACTGGGGTAGGTTGAGGAGGTCTTCGTAAATTCCCTCCATCGCTCGAACTTAAGGTCATTTAGAACTGAGAGCGTGTCAACATGATACGATTTATATGGTAAAGGAAAAACCCATCCCTCAATGGTTAGTATATAATTCATAAACTAACTGGGATGCATTTTCCATCACTGCTTCCAACCAGGCTTATCTAGAATATTCCTCGCCAATTAACACACAACTGGAGTCTGTTTAGTCGAATGGAGAAAACGATGCCTATTTATATGATCAGTCTACTGTATACCCTGCCTTTGTGTATGGCCAATCGCATTATAACGAGGTCGACAGCTCAGAGCAACTGGACCGATTGCCGACAATGAATGTGTAGTTGTAGACCGAATGTTGTAAATGAATCGGCTAAACTTTAGTCTCAGCGGCAGAAGGCTGTCGGCGAAAGAGGCCAATTATCTTATGACTCAATCATCTGGGCGTCCAATATGTCACCCAAATGTGATCGATCTGATGCCAAATGCTATCTGAGACATGTCGTTGTTCTGATTGAAGTAGATCGGTTTCGAATAAAGGTGCCAGATTGCTTATTTGTTAGTTCTGCGTTTATCTATTTTTGCAGTCTATTGATTTTCCTCGCGCCGGTCTCTGATGAGATTTCAAACGGACGGACCAGACGCCGAGGATCCCCATGCCCGGCCAACTGGATCCACTGTAACCCACAATCAATCAATTACGCTTCACAGACCGACCGACCCCTCACGACAACCCCCACGGCTGAAGGGCCAAAAGTGTTCAACTCTTCCTCCGCCTCCTGATGGAACAACGTCATTACTAGTTTCTCGTCGTGTTATTATTTAATTGTCCTTCTTCTGCGGTCTTTCTAGATTGAATTTTCTTCCTGCTTCCCCTTCTTCTCTTCCTCCTCTTCCTTCTCGGCATTCTACAGCACATCCTCTTCGCCAACGTTGTCCTGTTCCTCCTCTTCCTCCGACTGGAGAAAACCCCTTCGTTGGAACTGTGGATCGATGGCGTGGAAATATGAATACGCTAAGCTCTGTTAATCTGCCTGCAATACGACCAAACCCCTCCCCCCGTTGGCCGATGAACGGATAGAACCACCGGACGAATACTCAGACAAATAAAAGCACTGACTGACGGGTTGACGAACGAGCGGATAGTAGGCAAGCCATAGGCGCAGAATCTAATCCAGCGATGATTTTCATAGTGTAGTTAACATGATGCACAAAGCATCCATCGATGGTCGTTTCATCTGAAACCGTAATCAACAAGAAAAATCCGCTGAAGAAGCCCGCTCGAAATTCAATAAGTAAGAGAAAGCAGAATTCAGGTTACGATGGGTAAAGAAGTGAAAACAGACTAGTCTTAAGTGTAGCACTGAATCGCATTAAAGAGCTGACCGAAAGCACAGAACAGGGCGACGAATTCCAAACCTTTGGACCAGACACCAAAAACGCCCGTGAGCCGAAACTGTCTTGGTGCAAGCCACAGCACGAGTCAAAATATCCGTTGATCGACTGCACTATCTAATGGTATGTTCGTTCATCTTTAGGGAGTCTTTGATATGATGGCTTTGACCAGGGAAGGAGAGAAAAGTCAGAGGAGCAGGTAGATAGACCGACAGATGGCAGGAGTGATTGGTCAGACAGCAAAATCTACCCTTTACAAATAACTGGCAAGAAACTCTGTGTTCGAAATCAAAGACCGGAATCTATGACGAAGTTACGACGAACAGGAGAAGGAGAATTGACCATCGTTCGTGTGTGGCTGTGAGTGCGAAATGGCACCAACAGCGTCGCTTCTTATTAGTCGTCTAATCGAGTTCTCAGATGGTCAAGCCAATTATCTGGACTAAGCTTAGCTCTTGTCATAACTCAATTCGGCGACCTCTGTATTTGGCGAAATTGAATTACTGACATTAGCCGACGAGGCCAACGGGAACGAATGGATCTGTTAGGCCTACTTTCCCGATGATCTCGAATGCACGAGTACAAAGACGGAATCGAGTCATAACTCGGAACAAAAGGATTGTCAGACGATGCATAGTCAGTTGCTGATGTAGGCCACGATATTCCTAATTTCGACATACTATTCCGCATAAAATATGGCATCCAGGTAGCAAAGAACTTAATTACGTAAAGAAACTCGTCTTAAGCAACGCGATGTAATACCTTAATGAAATCACACGTCACTGCTCTGAATAAAAGCAAGTTGTTAGGCCTTTCCTAATTTAATTACCCAAACTGTTCACGGAATATTTAGTCTATATTTATGTACCTGGTCATTTATATTGCGCCTTTCAAGAACCTTACAAAGGAGCCGAGCATGGCTGAACCCTGATGCTTGTGCCCTTTTTCGACTTGTGGAACCTATAGTATGCAATAGACCTTTTCTTCATTGACATTTAAATCTGTAAGGAATAGCGGATACCAATTTCTCCAGAATGTTAATCTGTTACACGATTTAAAGATCGGTCGTGAACTCTGACATTCACACAACACTTTTGAAGTGTGGTCATACGTAATAATAATAATAATAATAATAACAATATCAAATCAAGGTCTTCATCGACAACAATACAACGAAGAACAAGACGGCTGAAATCAAAGAAGGAGAGAAGGGCGTGTCTGAAGCCAAGATTAAAGAAAATGAGAGAACCTGGAACTGGTCGTCGAGACCCACCCGACGGGGCCCAACCGATCCTCTGGGTCAAGGAGCCACACCGCCTGTCGAATGTCAGCCGGCGGGTCGAGGTCGAGGAGACGTCGACGCTCGGGTCAGTGAAGCCCACGACGCAGGCGCCTTCGAAGCAGACGACAACGGCGATGAAAAGGAGGGAGTTCGTGGTGCTGGATGTTCGCCCGATCCACACCGGAAGTTCTTGCGCTCCAACGAAGAAACGCCCACAGAACGCTCTACACTTACGCGACCGCTAAGTCAGGGTTGCTTCTTCACCACGGCGCTTACAGACAAGATCACGAGATTCGGAGGTGCAGCTAGTCGACCTGTTTCCAGTGTCCCAGCCCGGACGCCACAGCAGCTCTAGTTGCTCCAGCAACAATAGATTTGTTTCATAATTGAATTGACGTAATAATAATAATTATGACAATAATAATAATAATAACAATAATAATAATATTAATAATAATAAATTCGATTACCTTCCAGGGCACTTTTGAGGAGCCAGACATCAACGAAGATTAGCCATCTCAGAATGCAATTTTTCATCCGGATTATTTTTTAACTGCCTGAAGGATCATAAATACCTCGGGGCAAAAAAAATAATTCTCCGGGAAATTTTTTAAATCCTGAGGGATCATATACCTAGGTTAAAAACAAATAAGAATAACTATTATTATTATTATTATTATTATTATTTATTATTATTATTATTATTATTGTTATTATAGATTATTCATAACAATAATAATAGTAGTATTAATAATAAAAATGGCAAAGAAGAAGGAGCAGAATGAGGAGGAGGAGGAGGAGGAGGAGAAGGATAAGAAAAAGAAGTAGAATGAGAAGATACGATAAAGAATTGAAGAAGATGATCAGGAAGAACAAAAACGAGAACGAGAGAGCAGAGATGATGGATGAAATGCAAGCCGATAATCAAAAGCCATAGAGAAACTCATGCGAGTTGACCCTTGACCCTGATTTTATTACGAGGAAATGCAGTGGCACAAATGCGTGCGAATATTCCTTGACATGGCCGACTAGAAGCGGGTCAGCGCGTGACAGGGCGGATGGCCAGCGATGATGGTGACTGGCCTGCTATCGGTTATGGCCCCTGCAGATTAAACCCAGCGGCAAAAGGTGAAGCTCGGCCGAAATACTGCACATGCCATGTCGGGAAATGATACTCTACAAATAATATCTATGTGTCACAAGAGATGCATATAAGACAACGACGCCCTGTGCCACGTGCAGAGCAGTGCCATTCATCCAGAGCAGCTTTATGGCGCTGTGTACTGGCAGACCTTCAGCTGAAAGAGAACTCCGCCATGCACAGCAGCATTTTATTCGTCCTCCGACTCTTTCCTTCACTCTTTCATTTCTTAACCTCTCTGCTGCTTTGTTGGCCATTCTTAGAAGTTTACATTCATTTATTTCTTTTAAGATTGTGAAGTCCGCGGTAATGATTAATGCCATCTCGAGTTAGCCGCCCGCCATTTAGCAAGTGCAGTGAACCTTTCGGGTTTCGGGTTTGAATCCCTGTATGAAAGTGAAACTGGCAATTCATTCTTGACTCGTATAGTATACATGTAACATTACCGAACCTAACCTTACCTGCCTACTGATTTTGGTTTAACAATCATCTGTGTAAAAGCTGATTCCCGCGACATAGCTTTCATTTGGCGCGGTAGAAATTTCTAGATGACGATTGTGATGTATATTGAATATTTGGTACGTTGATTAATGCTGATGTTGTCATGGCAGCTTTTCAATGTGCAGTGCCAAACCTATTCTAATGAAGTGCACTTTGTTTAAAGTATCATTGCTCTGTGTCTCGGCTGACCTCACCACATCCTAATCACGCATTAATTTGCACCAACTTACCTCAACTTTGCCCATTAAAGCATTATTGACATCAAATATCGCATTATCGTATCTGAAACTTAATTGTCTCCTTTATATTCTTATTGTTCCTTTCTCGTTCTTCTTGTTCTTGTTCATCATCATCATCATCATCATCATCTTCTTCTTCTTCTTCTTCTTCGTCATCATCATTATGATTCTCATCTTCTTCGTTTTTTCATCATCATCGTCGTCGTCGTCGTCATCGTCGTCGTCATCATCATCATCTTCTTCTTGACCATCATCATTTTCTTCCTCGTTTTTGATCATCATCATCATCGTCGTCATCATCTTTTTTCTCCTCCTTCTTCTATATTTCTTCATTTGCCCTGCCACCTATTGCTTATTGGTAGTTCAAGTGACAACAAGAATCATTATCCTCAGTTCTTCTCTCTCTATTCAATACTTCTGTTCTAACGACTTCCGCCGTTCATGCCAATTTCTGACGCCCTCCAGCATTGCCTCCGTTCACGGCTCTCGAGACCAACCAACGATGCCAGTAATACCATCTTTCTATAATTGTAGATTGTGATGTCTAACGCGCTGCCAAAGTGCTCATGCTACGCGGCAAATGTGCTTCCAAAAATCTCGCAACCCAATCATCAATTTAACTTCATATGCTGAACTGTTTTAGCTGTAGACTTGATCTTGCTTCATTGTAGGTAAGTCTTACCTTACCCCAAATACTCACACCACTTTGCTCTAAATTCTTTCGCTAGAGAGGATTTACCATCTGAACTCTGGATTATAATAAGGTTTATTTGCTATGCAGACTATCACCGTTTTTGTCAGAAACTCAGCAGAGCAAACGATTAAGTTTTTATTGCGCTATTAATCTCGGCAGCAGACCAACAGAGGCCACCGACCCAGTGTTTGGGTCTCGAAACCATCCAAACCGGTGTCCACTTAGCTTGCTATTACGATTGTGCTTGTGGTTCATATGAAGCATGCATATTTAAATGCCTGGTCGAATACATATATTCTGTCCATGCTGTCTGCTCGACCCGTAACCTCTGCGGTTTCATCGTCATGAGTTGCACCACAACAGTTTCTGCTTGTTCTCTTTGTGTGCTTCGACACATTAAGAATTGCGTGTAAGATAATGGAGATGTGGAGGGCGAGAAGGTGGCAGTGCTATAGATCACACCGCAGAATCCTTCCATAAATGAAATGGATGGTCTTTAGTCTCAGATCAGGAATTGCCAATTAAATGCAGTTTGCAATGGAACTTGAATGGCAGACACTGTACAGTAAGCAGGCATTTATTACGCTTACCACTATCGCTGCGTTAGAATTACCAGTTCAAACGTCTGGTGTAAAATAATGCAAATCGCTGTAGGTTCCCGGCGCCACACAAAGCTGCCACATGCAGACGAACCGACCATTGGCGCGTAATCAGTATAAATCCGCAAGAGCGAGTTGTTTGGTCAGTTTCAGTGCTTTGCTGATTGAATCCGAATGAGTCGACCACCCCGCCCAAGGCAAGAAATAGATACGCTACCATTAAATCTGGATCTCCAACTGAGAAAAACCATTATGGTTAGGCGATACTTCAGCGATCCATGGCACCGTCGTCGATTGGCCAATTTGTTCTGTTTTTATGAACATATCAATATCTGGCGCCATCAATTCAAAACTAGGTACTTAGACGTACCCGTGTGGAAATGGTAAAGCATACTTCAACCAAACACGAGGTCAAGATATAAAAAACTGACTAGCAAACGAAGGAAGATGTGCATGCAATCCGACCACGTTTGAGAGTTTAAACAGTGAATCAGAGATGCACAGTGACAGAGAGAGGCGTACACACAGACAGAGACAGACAGAGAAAAGGGGAGACATACAGCTAAGAAGGGGTAGATAGAACAACTGAGATAGACAGAGGCATACCTGAAAGATTACATATATTAGCCGGCAAAGCGCCGGCATCCTTTCATCCTTGTGGCATTAGAGCTGAAAAGAGAGGGCGCAGTTTTATTACCGAGCAGAGGTGGTTGAACGTCGTCATTATGGCGTCGGCCTTTGGCGATCGAATGTCGCGTTTCATCTGGAAGAAACAACACGGGCGATATTGCAACGATTTTTCTTTCTTCTTCAGATAGGGAATGACTCGATCAAATGGCTTTCGGAGGTCTAGCATAAATTGCCGTCTTTACAGACGCATCTCGTTAGGTCCATCGAAATGCGGCTAGGGGTATTATTTCATAAAAAAGAGCTCATTATGTAGATTAGAAGTGACCATTCACAGCCATGCAACATGTAGGCATAAAATGTTTTTACAGCCCTGGAAAATTATAAATTGCATCCTGTATTTCAACTAAGATTTTCTTTTTTGTGGGTAACCTGTGCATAAATGACTAGAGCGTTTAAACTGACCACTATGAAAATGAACGTCTTGATCAAGACTAGTGCGGTTGACCTATGACCTAGCTTGTAGTAAAACCGTAGTTTTAAAGTATCGGGTGCGAGGTGTTCTAGGGGTTAAGTGTCATCCACTGTCAACCCAGAAGTTGGCGGGTTTATAACCTGTCCAGATTAGAAATAGTTTCTAGTTTTCTGCTCCATTTGAACTCTTAGCAAACTCAGCTTTAAACAGATGCAAAAAGGACCCAAGCGCAGAAGAATTTCTGAAACAGCTTTCTGCCATAGCAGGATTTGAACCCCAAACCTCTGGGCTGATGGGTGCGCGATAGTCTAGTGGTTAGCATACTGGACTGTCAATCAAAAGGTCAGGGGTTCAAATCTCCATCTAAGCAGACATTTGTTTAGAGATTTTGGCTCCATTTGCGCCCCTACCCAATTCACCTAGAATGAGTAAAATGACCATACATTGTCAGTGGGAAGATTAGACGGCGAGGATACCCGCCCTCAAATGCTGAGGCTAAGAAAATTAAGTCGCTAACACTTCATACCCATGGCTGCCTCAGGCCTAGGTTAAGGGATTGCTTTTCTTCTTTTCTCTTTAATAAATAACCCTCTTGACAACTATCCTCATTCGACGTGGTGTTTGCACATACCATAGAACCCCTAAGGGTCTGAGGCCTCCTGGCGAATATGTGGGCAGCAGAATCCTAGTCAATACAAGCACAGCAGCCAACAGTCGAATTCTAATACTTGTTCATTCGATAGATGTCGAACAATAGGCGCAGGAAAACCGTACGTAAAGGGTTTGGCAAATTTTACAAAAGTTTTCATGACTTCTATCTAGTTAGTCTCCCACTTTTAGATGAGCTTCTTCTTTCTCTATTCTTTTATTGTTGATTTTTATTAATCAAGAACTTCTACAGAGCCGATGTATATACTTAATGCACAAGGAATCAACTGAGCATCCTTTGTGACCTTTTTACGACCTTTTAATTTCTCTCCCCCCCCCCCCACTCTTCTGCTTTTATTAAGCACAAAATTGTTGATTTTTTAAATATCCCGGTTCAATGGCAATCTTTTTCAACCTTTCTAATTTTTCAGAGTTTTCTTAATCTTTTTTGAATTTTTTTTCACTCAGTGATCGTAGTCGTGATTGCGCATTTATTTAGCGCCTATTGGGAAAACTTCTCAACGGTGCTCCCAACCTGAGAAAACAAGACCGAAAACAATAAAAAGAACGGTCTTCAACCGCCGGCAAAGTAGAGGCGACGAAAGGATAAGAAGCTCGTGTCACAGGTTGCATGGCAGACTATTCCTGATGAAGAGTCGATCAAAGATATACAACCGGCCTAGCAATTACGCATCAGACTAAGGATCTTAAGACTCAGTAAGTCTTCGCAGGGATAACCAATAGGCCTACAGTTCGTTACGTTACAGCTTGTAGTTAGATATATGACCAAAGTTTGCAATCCAGCCAATTTTTGCCTACCCACGTCGTTTAGAGCTGAATGAAGTTGGTTTAAGCGAAAAGGGGAGAGGTCCGCATAAAATGCGTTGCCGTAGTTAACCTTAGTACCTATGAATGCATACATGGGAATACAAGTAGCTTGACAGAGAGCGAATGGCTTATAACGCATATCTGACGCAGGTACCAAAACATGTTCGACAGACTGTTTTCACAGGCTCAAAGAAGGTCAATTCTTGTCACATCAAAATCACGCACAAAAGAGGCATTTGAAAAGTGATCCTGTTAAGTTGCAGTGCATGTAAGTCTATAACCTGGAGCTGCCGACGGTTACCAAGCAAGATCAGCGGGGTTTTTCCGGATCAAGACAAAGATATTCTCGGCCAATGATATTTTTCACCAGATTTTCTTAATCTATATAAGAATGAGCGCTATATTATTTCCACATTAAATTGCACTGCACTTAATTGTCATTCATTCATGCGTAGCATCAGTCTGAGGCCAGCAGACCCCAGCTGTCACCTCGACTTTTTGAAACGGGCGAACACAACGTAACGAACACGACGAGTAGAATTTTTTACCTGCCGCTTGACAGTGCGAACAAAAGATGCACTCAAAGAAATTGTAAAAAGACGGAGGATGCGATCTTTTGTATTTAGAGATAAGCACAGCGTAAATGAATCACTGGTTAGAGGGGGTAGATATTCTCCCTTTTCACGGATACCCACGAGATTTAGCCAATTTCATTCGAAATTGTGTGCCTGCAAAAAGGTACATATTTTGAATGACTGACTTCTCTCCTACTCAGTCATACCCTGAAAACGCCTGGCATATTTGGAAATGGCATATCCTAGCAGTTGCATACTAGTAATTGCATTTTAGTAATTGGCTGACAAGGCCAGTCATACTCACACTCCAGTACATGAAAAGGCCAGATACACTTTAAAAATGCAAGCCATGCCCTGAAAATGTCAAGCATGCACTGCAAAGATCACTTATGCTATGACAAGGCCAGTCATCCTAAAAGGACAAAAATCGGAGTCTAAGACATATGTATAGAAAAATTTCTTTTATCTAACCATAATTTTATGACAGGCACATTCAGACAATGCGATTTAGACAATGTGAATGTTGAACATATCTGGACGTCAAATCGACGCCCACTACGTTAAATTAGATGTCAGGGCGTTAACTGCTCAGCCATCTCAACGGAAATTGTGATGCTTCAATTTACCTCTAGACTGGATCATAGAAATATGCATCTATGTACAAACATACACCTTGATCTATAGACTTAATTAATAGTCAATACCTAGCAGACTCATTGACTAGCCACAGTCATGTCATATCATTTGGAGAATGTTGCAATTAACACGTGGCGCTGGATTGAAAGTAGGCCTACAATTCTACTTCCGGTAGTTTGTTTACCAGTATACGTCACGAACACCGACAATATTGCGTCAGTATTTTTCCTATCATTTCCTTGTTTGCTTCAACGCGGACTGAAAGTCATATCAGTACCCACTTTCACATAGGCCTACACGCCAGGTCTAGTAGTACCCACTTTCACAAAGGCCTACACGCCAGGACTTGGGTCTGGGTGCCATGCAGCAAAAGTATCGGCATCACAGACCCCGTTGTCTGTGCAGATTCAAACCCGGCCACGTCCTTCACCACGCATGAGCGGTCCTGAAACGGACTGCCAATTCTACGCTCTAAAGCATCGAGAATCGAAGCGTGAACGTAGAGATCAAAGTCAGACGCATTCCATATTAGCAATCGTAATCGCGAACTCGAGATTTTTACAGCGCCCTAAGAAAGCCATGTCGCGGGAACCAGCTTATTCACAGGCGCTCAGTCAAACAAAATCGATAGGCAGATAGGGTCCGACTCGGTTCCAGGTCATGATCCAAGGGGCAGGCAGGCAGGAAGTCAGACCGCTACTATGGATGGTGTTTGAAACTGGAGCGAAGCAGCAATCCGCAGGCATATTTAGTCAACGACAATAACTTATGCCTTGCTACAGCTGAACCTTGCAATAGCAAAACTGCCTCAGATGAGGAAGTTCATCCATGATACAATGAGGCTGACTACCATACTTATTGATACGGCTCAACGATTTCGAATCAACAGCGAATACGTCGTCATGCAGTCTGTAGGTGGCCGTGGCCTCAAAGACTCCGTCGCCAGGTGTCGTAATCAGCGTCACCAGGTACAAGAGAACAGCGGCCCTTCGGGGGTCACCTAAGTCCGGGTCACGACCGTGCATGTCAAGACTTTTTCGGAACTTCAGTACATTATCGTTCGTATTGTATCGGACGGCAGATTTGACTACTTTCAGCGATAGATTCTCGCATTTGTCTACTTCACTGAACGTCAGATTGTTGAACCGCTTAACGATTTCCTCAGCCGCTCTCAAGACCAGTGGGTCAGTGAGTGGCAGAGGCGTCCACGAAAGACAGGCGCACCAGTGCAGTTCGATTCCCGCATCCTGGCACGTTCGCTGCTTTGGTATTTCCTTGAACAGACTGATGCCTCTCTGACTCAAGTCTCCCGGCTCGGTCCCGGTAAAGTTGATGACTTCTCGCAGCGTGGCATGCAGGTCAAATGGAGTTGACAGACGGTGAACATTCGTTCTTAAGTTAGCGTAAGCGTGCGGATGTTGGGCTGTAAAACGGGGCGGAAGTCGTATGCCGATGTATGGATTCCTCTCCTCCAGTCTGCCCTGATCTGTTTCCCTGAGTCCGGTGAAGCGAGCGCCGTGATCGGACATCGTCATGAGCAAAGCGTTGTCCAGATGCCCGGAATCGTTCAGATGTTTCAGCAGATCAAGGAAGTCATCGTCTGCCAACGACAGGAACTGAGCAGAATCGTGCGTCAGTTCGCAGTTGAAGACGAACGAGAACTTAGGTCGGGTACGATAGATGTCAACAAACTCGCGCATCCAGTTCATCATTTCCAGATGCTCCGGTGTCGATCCTTTGAGGCAGTAGGACGCTCGTCTGTCGTCTTGAACGGCCATGTGGAATGTCCTCATGTAGTGGTCTGTCGGCTGATTCTTAAATCCCAACAGACGATATGTGAACGAACCGTAGGCCGACTGATCCTCGCCGAACTGTGTGACGTATCCGAGTTCGTGAAGGTCATTCCAGAACCACGGAAAGCTGTCGACAGTCGTCGCTCCGTCGAAGCCCCGACGACTCTCCGGCAGCTCCGTCTCAGTCTGTCCGGTAAATATCGGCAGCAGGGCCTGGGTGGTCCCGTCCCCAACAATGTTATAGCCTTCGAGAACAATCCCTCCCAGATGGTCGACGAAATAAGAGTGAGTCTTCGGTAAGCTTCTCATCCATGACATTCGAGATACGGAGTCGAATCCGAATATGAGAATATCCAAACTCTGCGATGAACTGGTTCCCGATCGTCTCATCGTTGCTTTACTTCGTTTCAGGGCCGTTTTATTAGCAGCTACACCAGCGTGTTTGTTCCGATATGAATGGCCGTTCGATGAACGACATTTTGCATCAAAGAAGTCTGTCGGTAGTTTTTCGCCATCTTTCAAGGCGACCGGTTTTCCCGACAAGATCTCGAAGTCGTCCGAACCGCGTAATATCGCAGTGTATTCACAATCGATCGACCCATACTTGGCCACGGCCTCTGGCGATATTCGGAAAGTTCCGTTAAGAGTATAGACCCAGTTCTTGTCTAGCTGAACGGTGCAGTGCAATGGTGGAGGCTTAGTGGAATATGCTGCTCGAAGTTCCGGAGTCCAGAGAGACAGTGATGGATGAATACACTTCTGATCGGCTTGGTTTCTGATGGACATTAGGTCTAGAATGTCGGCCGATTCTGGGGCGCGCCGCCTGCCAGGATTAGTCAGCAAGTAGACGGTAATCAGGAAGAAGCAAGTCACCCCTGCGACAGTCAGTTGGCGTCCGCCTTTCTGGCGACCAAATCTCTGAACACAATGAGAAGCGTAGAGAAGAATGAACTTAAATTCATCCATGACGACACGTGATGGAGATGCTCTGCAAAGCTCTAGGTCTCACCTGGGTACGTAAAGTTGACGACTGCCAATCTGCAACACATAATTAAGAATCAAGGTCACTTGTAAACTGTGCAGACTTAGTGCTTTTATAAGCATTTTTATTACTTCTACCCGAAGCGGCTACTCAAGAGCCCTGCAAACCCAACGTTTATAAGCAAAGTGTAAATATTTGTCAAACGGATTAAATCCAAAACCTGTACGAAATAGTCTTCACGGCTCCTTTCTGTCGGTATGTTAATTATTGAAAACTCACCGAATGTAACTGAGCCGGATTAGATAGACCGGTCAAAATGTAGTGTAGGCCTAGACTAGAACAAATACGCATCACTGCGCTGGGGGCTCTAGGCCTAAACTACAAGAACTTTGAATTATATTCGATTAAATTAACCTAAGCCAAAGTCACGTCATACTTTAGTTTACATGTAACTTCCGCTGCGCACACATTATCACAAATAAATGAGTTTCTGTCAGAGGAGATCAATTAATACGACATAGCAACATGGCGGTCTGCATATACCCAATTCCTGTATCGCAAGCGGTGAGGGACGGAGTTGACCTACTAATTCTGGCCGATGCTGACAACCCCAAAAGCTATGCCTGCAGTTAATGAACATCTTCCTGGACAGAATCGCTGCCAACCTCCAGCCTGAAGCTATGAAGAAACCCAGCCGAGAGGCCTCCAAAGGCGAGCTAGTCCTCCTTCACCGAAAGGGCGTCTTTTACGGCATCATCGAGGTGAATGAAGGCACTGCTGTAACCCTGTACCTTAGATGGCCCCAAACCCCTATTTTGTCGCTACCCCCTGATGTCTAACAAGTGCGAATCGTTGTTCTACAGTATATACAGCATTAATGTCAACGTGGGTGGCACGGTGCCTTTGACCTCTGCCCCCGGGGTACGAATCAGTTCATGCGAAATTGGCATTTCGTTGTCAAGTCGCTTAGGCTTAACCGGCAAGAAATGGTTGTCCAGTTGTTGCATTCCTGCTGTCGTGAATACACTTTAACTAGAAAAATCTTTAACTGTCAGTGCCTCAAAGGACAACTTCTTAATAGAGACATATATAAGTTAAAACCATTAAACAAGCTTCTGTTTCTAGCGAAAATAAAACATCAGCAAATCAGCACAGAAGCAAAACGGCAAAACATACTGATTAACAGAATCTTGGCAATATATGAAATCAAGTAGTTTGTAGCAATAGGCATTAATGTGGCCCGAACTCAAGTAGACAGTCTTCTCTTTTTCTAGCAGCGGAGCACCCCAAATGCGGCCTACAATATTTTTGCAAGGTACCTAAAGAGCTCTATATCAGTGTCGAGATACATGAATGCAGTTGCAGTGCTTCAGTGAAGCTTCTTATGGCACCCAGACAAAACTGCATGGCACAGACTAATAGGTCCATTATTGGCTCAGTAGCAGACAGGGTGATATGTTAATTAGCGTTTCGATCACATGATTATCTGCTTTTACCAGAGATCAGTCTTAATGCTGTAGGTGGTCAAGAAGTCGTACAAATTTTGCTTTCTCCTTTACTCATCCAGGAAGCTTAAAGTTGTTGGTTTTATTCTCCTGCAGTATTAAACCTATACGATTCTCGTACATTAACGCGGGCAAGATGACAATGATAAGGGCTAATTAGTTTTAACGTGTGTAGATTTCGTTGTTTAGTTTATGTCAGCTATATTCGTTTGTTTTAACTTGTAAGAAATATAACATCAATTTGTTAGCCCGGCTATCATTAATATAATTAATAGCTGCATGACTAATTTGCATAGAACGATACCGATAAAAGGAGACAGGAAGGATGAACGGGTGTCCGCTGGAGTGCGTAGTGGACAGAGATGGATGACTAACGGGTGAAGGTGAAAGGTGAGAGGAGATTTAAAGAAGTTAAAGGTGGGGGAAGCGGGATGGAGGCATTCGCTAAGGGGCGATCAAGAGGGCAAACATCCGGTGAGCCGAAAGTAAATAACATGTGCATTTCATAATCGGGTTGACCGCGCGTAATCATCGCCGGATCGAATCACAGACTTTCGAAGTTGTTGTACCGAAAAGGTCGCTGTAAATACATTGTATATATTTTGTAAATACATTGTGTGTATATATATAATATATATATTATATATATATATGGAAAAGTGCGTCTCGTTATCTTCGGACGGTTCTGGACCCACGTGCTACAAAGCAGGCCTAAGTCTCTCGAAGAGTAAGCCTCTGAACAATAGCACCGCTCGCCACCAAACTACTTCATGAAGATTGTGTTCGCTCGCGGATCCTTCTGCCGACGCAGACGAGCCCAACACCGCTTTCTTCCCAGACAGTTAGATCAATCTCTCCGTCGAAATCCGATACAAAACTTCATCGGATGAACATGTATAAGCTAAATGTCAAAATGCACGGGCGTCGGGAGGGTTTTGAGAGTAGGGGGTATTGGTGGATCCAGAAATTTTAAAAGAGGACCAAGAATAGTTCATTTATGACTCAACTGAACAAGTCATCAAGACTTCAACGACCGTAGGCTTTAGTTTCAAGTGTCACCTGCTTAAGTTATATGGCGATGGAGTTACCACTGTAGACCTACTTTTATTAGGTCTAGTCACTAGACTTTGATTAACTGATATTCGGCATCATCCATAATGATGTGTTTAATAAGCCGCGGTGTACTTTGAGTATTGACCTATAAAACCTCATCCTGACAGCCTGCAGGTGTATGGGCTTCAAATCCTCGAAACGTATCATAACTAGGCCTAATGTGAGTGAATCTTATTTAAAGCACAAAAACGCCAAACGTACGTCCTTCAGAAGACCTAGGTAAATGGCAATGCGTTCTTACCGATCAACCCAAACTCCAGGCTCTTGGTCCATACCAGGCTTAACGGGGTGTTTATTGATTGTTTGAACAATGTGGTCGATGGCTTCGGTGTGGAATATGGAGAGTTTGTGCAGATCAATAGAATCTCTATCCCAACTATACGCGCAGGCACATAGTTCATCAACACCGTCTGTGTTTGCGATGATAACATTTGGCAGATGAGTATGTGTACACATGTGAAAATGCACACATAACAGTCCATTAATAACAAGACGAACAATTATAATTTACCAGGAAGACTTGGGAATATATACCCTATATACGAAGCCTAATATTCAAATGGTGTATGCAAGTGACGATCTTATTCTGAGAAATTGTAAGAACATTTAGCCTTAACGGTCTACCACTAGGCAATATAACACCCGTTATAGTTCACGTGCTTAGAAGCAAATCAACACTCACAGTCATTTGAAGGTTCATTTCATTTATTGCTAAAAAACGACAGCATAAAATATATTACATAAAAATAGATGTTGGATACAACAGGCAGACCCAGAAGGAACCATGTTCCGTTCATTTGGGCCGCCTATGTCACATGGAATACTACCCTTATAACACACGAAATTCAGCAACAAGTTATTTTGTTAGACATTTACAGATGCTGTTACAAAGTATCTACATAATTTTCCTCTCTGCCTTTTGTGAACGATAAAACACGTGATACTAGGTTTCCGCTTTCGATAATCGGAGCTAATCACGCAACGGTATCTCGCAAGCGCGATCTCACGGACGTAAGACACTGACGTGATAATAGGATCTCTGCTATAATTAATACTCCTATACATAAAGCTCTTTCTGTTAAGAATAAATCAAATGCCACCAGGAGACAGCTTGTTTAACGGTCGCCGGCGAACATATTACCTTAGAAGACGCCACACATTCGTAGTAACCAATGGAAGTAATATTTGGCCAAATAATTCGGCCGTTATATGACATTTTAACTGCACAGAAGGACAATCACGTGCCATTTGACGTCCTCTAAACCTGCAAGTTTGCATTAAAGCATGCACAACTGTAACTCACTTTTAGAGGTGACTAACCTCTTATTGTTGTATATAATTTCGTGTATTATTTGCATTTATTGTACGGATGTGTTGGCATATTAATTCCAGGTAGAAATAATAACCTGACTCTTTCTGTTGTATAATATATATTTTAGTGCTTTATTTGCACACACTGTATATATGTATGTAATGGTCTTATACTAAGAAACTATAAAAATATTTAGACTTGAGACCAGTATATAGACCTAAATGAGCTCAAATTTATAAAACAAGTTATGTGGTAGACAATGGCCTACCAACTGACATTTATTCTTCAGGGAAGTCGACAGGATCAAAGTTGTCACAGACCAAACGGATGCCTGGCATTTACAGTATCTGCAGTTGGCCAGCGATGTCAGGTACTGCAGGCTCAGTCCGGTTAAATTAGACCCAGCTATTTCAGATTAGAAAGATCGCGGATCTTCTAGGAAACTGGAAACCATCGCAATACTGTTTACTGACGACGTGAGTTACGCTTAGGTCTCGAGTCCATAGAAACACAGCTTAGCATATGGTCTCTGCGTACACACAGACCGATAGTTGTAAGGGCTTCAATTGCTAAGACGACTGCGAACGAATAATTAATGATTTGCAGACATAATGCAACCGATTAATTCGAGCACAGGTATTCCACCTTGCGGATCGATTCATAGCGAGTTCACTTTGCATTTCACTTTGCACAAACAGCCCGAAATAGAATGATATAAATGTCATCCGTAACGCCTAGTATTGCTATTTGCCCTTATAGTGTCGTTGGATTCCTGTAAAATCAGTCGATTATTTTTAGCTAGAAGTCTGTATGCATAACACAGTTATGGATTTGGATTTCGAGCACAGGTATTCCACCTTGCGGATCGATTCATAGCGAGTTCACTTTGGGTTTCATTTTGCACAAAAAGCCCAAATAGACTGATACAAATGTCATCCGTAACGCCTAGTATTGCTATTAGCCGTGGTAGTGTGGTTGAATTCCTGTCAAATCAGTCGATTAACTATTTTTAGCTAGAGACCTATATGCATAACACGGTTATGAATTTGGCTGAGGGCTCGCCGTGTAACTCAAAAATATGCTAGTTCGAACCTTCTCTGAGACGATTCCCGTGTACAGGACTTTAAACACGAATTCATCGTATAATGCTCTTGCAGCATGCTAGATCATTTTGTTACAAATCATGCAAGAACTTTTGGTACAAACGTTAATATACCTAAAATAATACCACGGTAACGCTCTTCACATGTTTGTGTTTAAACGATTTAGCTACCTAAAATAAACTTTAAATAACGCTCAATAAACGTTTAACACAAATGTAAGATCAACTGTTCACTTACATTATAATAACCCAAAAACAACGTTACATTGTCGTTCACCGTTCCTTCACCGTCTGTTGAAACGTTTTTCAAAATAATAAAAAAACTGACAAAACAACATTTAATCCACCTTCTCTTGTAACAAGTGGCTTAACTTAAAATTTCGACCCCTTCCTCGCAGATAACTCAAATGGGCCATCTGGGGCCTGTTCGTGCTTTATAATGCTCTGAGCGGGCCCCGTTTTTCAGATTCGTGCCAGGGTTTCCAGCAATTCGAATATGATCTTCTTTATCGTACTCTGTAATTTTATTTTATAGAAATTAATAAGTCCAGTCTCTGCTGGTTTTCTTTAGGCCACTCTAATCATTACAAGCACTTAGCTTACGTATCTCGAATCTCATTTTGACATTACTTGCTATTTAGGTCTATTCTGATTGTTTGCAACCTCTACCTGGGTTATCAATATTGTTCAATCCGCCAGGGCAGAAATAAGTTACGAGATGTTTGTTCCACTGGCGTCCCATAGCGAACTCGGCTATAAACTGAGTATGCTGACCGTATGTTGTCGATGGGAATCTCATGCAGCGATGGAGCGCCTTATTTTTCAATTCGTTAATCGCTTATTTGCTACTCAGTTCTTTCAACAACAGCCTACCTCTCAGCAATCCTGCAGTTGATAGGCCTATATCGCTCAGCTGAATCGCACATACGCCAGCAGCAATCCAATTATCCGAATATAAATGTTATCCCTAGTGAGTAATTGTCTATTAATGTACCTAATGGCATGATGCATAAAACCGATTAAAGACCACCAACCACGAAATCATGCGAAGCACCACATTCAGCAAAACAGTAGACCAGTATTTGGGTCAACCAGTTAAATTCTATGAGTGCATATACTGAAACAGTAGCAAACCAATGTAGGGCGGGATCAGAAACCTTAAACCAGAGCTGAATAGGATGCAATGGGGAAAAATGGTCACCAGTCACAAATGCAGCAGATAAATAAAGATGAACAAGCGCCATCCCCAACCCCTTTATCAATAGAAAATATGATATCATCACAGCGAGAATGGCGGATTCTGTTGAAACTTACGGTATGTAGACAGAAATGAGGAAATTAGTGAGTTGGAAGACAGGTGAGTAAGCCCAGTATGCATACGATTCAAAACTACCTGTTCAAGAATTTGACATACAGAATTCAAAGGTGAGATTGGTCTGTAGTTAAAGAGGCCGCCAGGATTGAGAAAATGCTTCTTTAAATAGGACGAAGTAAGTAAGTAAGTAAGTAAGTAAGTAAGTAAGTAAGTAAGTAAGTAAGACATTTGTTAATACGCCATGTGTCCATCGGCTGGGACAGGAATCGTAGGCGTAGACTTCACTATGAACTATGGCATGAGCAAAAACAGACGGGAAGGATCCCTTATTCATTTGAAACAATTACATCAATTTGTAATGAAATTCATGGGGGTTGCGACAGTCTAGCGGTTAGGGTAATGGACTGTCAACCCAGAGGTCGGAGGCTCAAATCCCCTCCAGGGCAGAAGATATTTTTAGATATTTCTAGAATTTCTGGCGAACTCGGTTATAAATTAAGAATACTGACCGTGCACTGTCGGTGAGAAGATCAGACAGCGATACAGTGGACTGACCACTCGTCTTTAACTGTCGAGGCTAAGAAAATGGAGTCCTTAACACTTCATACCAATGGCTTCCTCTTTAAGCTAGCTGAACAAACTGCTCTCTTTTATGTAACATACTTGAGTTTTTAATTTGCGATTTTAGTTTAAAAGGGTACTTACAGTAGACGAGAAGCTGCTTACATTTGTCTGTCGGGCTAAGAACACGGACTGTCCGCGCCGGGTATCTGCTGCATACTTGGAATACATACAATACATACAACTGCTAATAAAATGTCTACGCTGTAGCGTACATAAGCTGATTATACGCACTATCCAGTTCGTATACGGTAGACGCTAGACCTACTGTAGATCGAGGATTAATTATCGCGTCTGATCACCATCCTGAATTCACAGTCATCGCAATGTTGTGCGGTTCACCTTCCCTCCGCTCTTTTCATTGACTGCCTGGCGTTGTCTGCCTCTTAACTGTATTGATTTATGCTCTAGCCTATCGCATACTTCAAACGAATGGTAAATTTCATTGGCAGGCCTATACTCTGATCCGCCAACACACAAACAGTTTGCATTTGGGTTGTGAAGTCCGCAGTTTTGCCATATAATACCTTAACCTGCGAACCGCGAAACGGCCTGCTATAACAGTGGTCGTCAGTTGGTTGTTATTATTGGCGTCGGCGTTAACACCGGTCCAGACAGCGTTGGGCCTTCACTTTTGGTAGGAAAATATTGTCCCAGTAATGTTGCCCTAGAATGCAGTCAGCCTGCCCAAATTAGTCAAGTGTCGTCACCAGTTAACAACTGAACACACACAATTGAATGAGTCTCGCTACAGTTGATAAACAACAATGGTATGCAATAGTGTGGTCATTTTACATCTTAAGTGAACGTAACATGGTCTAATCTAATCTAATGACTTCTATAGCGCCGTTATCATAATGCTCAAGGCATCAATCGATGGTCGCTTCAGGTCAAAATCACAGTAAAAATAGTATACCGAACATGCATAATGATTGCTGTGTATCAGCCAGAATAATTGCTTATAGATATGCAATGGCGCTAAATTCGATTTTCAGTGAGTCATTATCCAATCAGTTTGCACAGTGTTAGCCGATACGTCGACTTACGTCATAGTCTGATGAAGAGATTGGCTTAAAAATAATTTCCGGGGATCTGCTAAAAGTGTCTAAAAAACGTCCTATTATCAAGCATCAGGACGATTAGTCATGGTTTAACGATCTGACTCATAAAAAATACCATTGTTGTCTCAGACGCCGGAGAGTGTAATCAATAAAGCTTAAAATAAGCGCTATAACTAAGCTGCAGGAGCCGGTGCGAGTGTTTCTCGTGACATGCACGGGCATGCACGTATAAGGACGCTGCACAGGATCGTTACGGTCGACTGATTCAATGGCGATGATCTGACACTGTGCACGCTTCATTAAACCTGAGAAACACACGGTCCAGTAATCTGAAAATTTAGTCACATGACCGTAACTAATTTAACACACGCATTAAACCATATATAAATCTGCTCAGTCCGTGCATGTTGGTTATTGACGTATTTTTACCTTAAAATCGATGTGTATCATGTTCACAGATTGCTTCTGTGTCAGCTGCAAAGGTGAGTGCATGGCGATTACAGCTGTTGATAATTGCATGTAGTCTACTTTAAAAAGTGACTACCTTAGCCTACCTTACCTTGTTAATAAAGGAGCGATCACCTTCGATGTTCCCTCTGAGCTGGACGCATACGCGCGCACGACTTTTCAGGATAGCGCGCACAACCATTTACTGCTTGCACACAACGTATTTCGTTAGCGTTCGCTCTATCAGCATGAGTCTGTCAAGCTATCAATGACCGTCACATCCCAGTCCAAGCATCTATCCCTCAAGGAATTACTACTGCACCATCGGGGCCATCAGATTTGGCGACAGCCCAGGTAGATCCGTGGGCGGTGAAAACTAACCTTAAAAAGACTCCGTCATAGGGTGTCATTGATGAGGGAGAACCTGAAATTGATGATCAACCATAACCTAAGCCGTATGAGTTCCATCCACGGCAACTGCATAATTTCCGTCAGAGGGCATTCGCGAGGGGCAAACATTTCATCTTTTCACTCAATTAAAAATGATTCCTCAGGATTAAAAAGTTAAATATGAAGAAATGAATGATCGACGGCAGACCACAGCATCAACCGTATTTGATCTAGAACGACAACGACGGACTCATCTATTCAACGAAAGTCACAGCCCGATGCACTTGATGCTAACGGGAAAATACGTCGTCAAAGACGTCAGATGCAAACAGTCGAGGCAAATAAGTTGCCACGCAGTAGACCTATACTTTATCGTAACCAACCCTACCCTATCACATACCCTTTTCTACTCTACCTTACCCAGCTCTACGCTAAACTAGCCCATCCATCCTACCCAAACTTACTCCCTCCTCCACTCCACCATTTCCTACCAGATGCGATCTTAGTTGAAAGTAATTTAGATGTTTTTGCAATATATTGTTGAACAGAATGCTCAGTAAACCTTCATATTTTACAGGCACTGCGTTTGCCGAGAGCTTTGCAGCGCCATAATAACATAGGCCCGATATATAGTATATATACGTATGTATGCATGTGCGCATTTGAGTTTTTGTATAGCGCCATTAGTAACCTCTCAGAGACGTGTAAGTGCATAAACGCATGTATACTATATATTCTATAATTGCCTATCTGGAATCGGTTACTGTTTATAAGTATATGAACCTTTAGCAAGTTCTTATCGCATAGGTGCTTAACACCACTGGTTGACGATTGTTGCCATAGTGGCGCAAGAAAGGCCAGCAGATAAATCTGTTGGACTGTGCAAATATACATGTAAGCAGCTCCAGAAGAGGTTAACAGCTGCATGGCTACCTTAAATATATGAATAACAGTTCCGTAAGAGCTGACCTATACTGCAGAAATGCAGAAGCTGCGCTAAAGTCTGCGTAAAGCGCACGAGGGCGCCATGTCTAATTAAATGTGATCTTAAGTCTGAACCTAAAGGGTTAATTTAATTACCGATTTAATACAACTCCTATTAAAGACGCTTGAAGAGAACGTTTTAGGTATATACCAGTAACAATAGCTAGACAGGATATTATGATGATGACGATGACGATTAGGATTACGATTATGATCATGATGATGGCGATAACGACGATGATAATGATGATGGTTATGATGATAATAACGACGACAACAAAGATGACGCTGATGATCAAGCCCAGTCAAAAGAAAAAAATAGAATGTCAGGTTTAGTTGGTAGTCAAAGAGCCAACGTGTGAATTTGCGGGCACAGCCACATAAAGAAAATAAACTCTTATAAAACAGTAATATAAATATATGTTTTCAATAATAATTTTATTCATAACCCTATATGCATCCGTGAATATATAGGCTGCTTGTGTGAAAAGCTTATTTATTTACAAGAAACACATCTGTACGCTCAACAACTATAGACAATGATACGATGTGAAAAAGCATTGTATCTGGCGCATTAGACTATAGGGCACTGTTTAATTCTTCGTATACATTCGCTAATTTAAGAAGACGTAGGCCTGTGTGAACTCTGCGCATTGACGGTCGTATGCCTACAAGCTTACATACAGGCAACCGTACATGCAAGTGAAAACTCATTTTCTGGACTGAGACACTCTCTGTACTTAACCTAAAAAGGCCCTGGTGTCTCAAAACATCCGATGCGTAACTGGGTTCTGCCCAAAGCTGGGTTCTGCCTGCAGCTGCCCCTATTCGTCCAATAGTGTCCTATTTCTATAGACTTAGCAATACTCTGGGCCATTGTTGGTTGCTCACTACTGTGTACTATTTCTATCGAGCGTCAGTAATATTTTAAGTCAATCCAGTATAGGCAAAGATTTTTGCTATAGGTAGGCCTAAAAGTGCAACTGGGGCTTATCCCTTTCACCTCTGAGCTGCTCATATTGTCCCCCGGATTTATGATAGATCATGAACAACATGCTTGGATTTATAATTGAAGTTTAAGACACAAATGCGGTCACTTCATATGAAAGGGTTACAAACGAAGTGCTGAGGAGTGGGTATTAAGCTATGCTAATTTTCCATTAGGTTATTTGAGTCCTTCCTTAAATCATTTATTATTAGACATTAGGACACGTCATTGTCCTAAGCTCAGCTATACCAAACTTATCTATATAGGCCTAAACATATAAGCCTTATTGCAACGCCACTGCTTTCTTATGCCCCACTTATTAATAAAGCGAAGAAGAGTTGAAATCTTTTCTTTTTCGAAGCTATTACCTAAGAATTGCTTTATGTGGCATAAGCTTACGAGAAAGCAAACCTTAATGCACTCAAAACAATACAATACAACTAAAATTTCTTAATGCCCTCCTCATTCAGTGCCTTATTATACCCAATATATATACATATATACCTTAAATATACAAATATACCTTATATATACATATATATACCTTATATATATGAGTGTGTATATATGAAAGTATATGGCTCCTATCTTTTATAAGTATGTAAATGTAAAACAGTATATCATATATTAAGTATATATATATTTGCATACATATACCATATATATATTCAGTTATGTTCATATTCAAGACAACATAGCCCAAAAATAGTATGTATTGCATGTAACAGATGCAATATATAAGTGTTCTGTATAAATATAATCGATATTGTACTTTTGTCACTGTTCTGTAGCTGGCCAACTGCAGTCCGCCTTTACTTTATGCCACTCGCATGTAGTTCACGTAGTCCATTTTAATTAAACTGATTTATTCTTACAAATTAATCGAAATCTTATATTGCAGAAGATAATATGCTGGCCTTCAGCCTTCATGCATATGTGCTTTGATTCTGTTTGCCACTGTCTGTGGCTTAATTAAGGATTGTTTAGTTTCATTCTGCGTACGTCTGTCTTTGTGGCGGTGCAGCTTCTTCAATTTGTTTGCTGTATTATGTATGTAAGTCTCGCCTACGATTCCTCGCTCAGCCGATGGACATATGGCGTGTTAAGAAATGCATTATTTCCTTCTTTACTTTAAATGCATACCAGAAATGTGTGTTAATATTAATTAGTAACTTCTATGGCGCATGTGTCTGATGCACAAAGCATCAATCGATGGCGTACCAAAACCAAACCGTAATCAGATCAATATCATGGTCAGGCCACAGAGACAAAGGGACAGCCGACAGTGGAAGTTTGCTACATTCCAGTTGCAACCTTCATCCTCAAAACTTCGACTTTGTGTACATATGTATACAGGCCACGCGTGAATCATACAGAGCATATAGTCCCTTTCTTAGTAAACGCAAACTGCCCACTTAATACATACAAATGGCTAACAACAAGAAAGAATATTCACTCACATTCACGCGGGTGGTTTAACAAAGCACTGAAGATTCCGCGTAACCCAGATCGACTTTGAATCGCCACATAATGATTAGGCCCTTGTTAGAAACACAGACCGAATGTCGCACTTAAGGGTAGCTAACAGCGTTGGTGTTCGCTTTCCGTTTGCCGCACCTTCGCTAAACCTAGAGGTAAACACATACAAAAACACTAGACAGGAGTCTCGCTGGTTGCTGTTTTAGTGCGACCCTGGACGCTGAGCGCTCTGCACGCAAATGTCAGTCGAGCGCAGTCGGTACCTTTCTGCTCCTCCCTTTCGCCGTCTCTGCGCTACATTTAGCTCGGCGATGCAGAGGAGAAGCAGTGAAATATAAGCTTAAATATCTGACATTTCTCAGCGCCACATAAAAGCCGCGTCTGCAGGGAGATCGACTTACTCACCGGCGCTGCATTAAATCAAGTCTGCAAGAGCTGCAGGTTGCTTGGTCAGTTTCGGTGTCAGAGGTCAAGCCGGGAAGACCACGTGGTGCTACGGAGGCGATCGTTCATGACGGTGGTCGGGGGTGGTATAGGAGTAGAAGCAAGATATGATAGTTTGAAAAGTTCGGTTGCGTGGTAGGCTGGAGGAGAGAGGGCAAGCGGAGGAGTGCTGGTATGACAGGTGCGAAAGGGGGATGAGCGAACTGGCGGAGTTCTTTCGGGAATTCGTTCCAAAGATCTGGCGCCGTGTAGGTTGAGGAGTGGTTGTAGATTTTGAAATAGGACGAGGCTGTAGGCCGAGAGAGAGAAAGGTGTAAGGAAGAACGAGTAGGGTGCAGGAGAAGGTCCGGAGGGTGGTGTACTGAAAGACAAACGACTGTTGCTTTGTGTGCGTCAAAACTTCACAGCACGTGGTTCTGGGATGGGATTGTCTGACAGTAACGAGATGTAATGAAGCGATTATTTCTTTGCACGTACTCTATATTGACAAGTATTTATATAGATTATTTATAGCATTACAGCAACATCAGTCATTGATTCGCATCGGCCGGTTAACCTCGCCTGGCCCGTTTACGAGATGCAGTCTTTTCTTTATTTTCTTACCTTGCTCTCCGGAAACCTGACGCCTCTTCGGTCGTTGTTTAACTTTCCGTTCCGTCTGTCAATCAACCCAACTACTTTTTCCTTTTCGTTCTCCGATCGAGGTCCCTCTGTTCCGCCTCTCTCTCTCTCTCTCTCTCTCTCTCTCTCTCTCTCTCTCTCTCTCTCTCTCTCTCTCTCTCTCTATCTCTCTCATCGGCCTCGTTTCGTGCAAGTTACTAATAGCCACGCCTAACTGTTCCATAATGGCCCGTACAAATTACACAAACTCATATGACTAAATTAGCCAACATAATACAATCTACATTTACTGCATGCAAAAATAGAACCTCCGTTCATCCCCAAATTTCCATTACAGATGGGCTAGTTTGTTTAGTTATTCACAGAGGCCAATTATGATAAATTCTACATTAAAGGGTCGAGGCATACATGTAGAAGATCATCGGTCATCCAGGCTGATGTGTCGGTGACGGTGTTAGGTAGATGATAGTACGACCTACGTCTGAAAAGGAGTGAGGGCAGAAAGACACGAAGTGTTGTGTTTTGTCAGCATACATATGAAGATCAACAGAGGACGAGGAAATGAGTTTGGTGAGTGCGGGAAGTGTAAAGAATGAACCGGAAAGGACCAATAACAGATCCGTTGACGAACAAGACAGGTGAGAGAGTGAGGATTAGATGAGTGTCCGGCAGCTATAGACTCTCGGGCTTGCTTATTATTCGACTCAGTTCTTGCTATACAGTATACAGTGTACCGCTGAGATTTGGATGCCGGACCCAGACTGAGGTGGCGGGTGACAGATGTTCGCAATATAACTAGTCCGCCTGGGCATGGGGAACTAGACTTAGAAATCCACATTAAAGTGGACCTAGACTACAGATCCTTCGTGGTATCTTACCTGAATTTCTAACAGCGGAGACGATTGAGATTCAATTGCGAATTCTGAAATCCTCTGGTCTTTGCCTGCACTAGCGACCGACACTACAAGTGAATTTATTCTGCTTTTGATAAACATAATTAACATGCCGAGCATCACAGCCGGCGAAAAGCCTTGCCTCACGCTGCGGGTGCACGGCGCGGTAGTTGATTTAAAACGCAACAGACTCGGAATTGATTTTCACGACGACTGGCTGTATGAGCCAAAATACAACGGAACGAAAAGCAGGCTATGACTGATATACATGCAGCTGATTCGATCTCAATTCATCAGATAACTGATGAGATCCAAGTAGGACTGCCAACTTTTGATTCTGCCAATCAGGAACGCCCGCATAGTCCCTCTTTATACCAGTACCAATTTACCCTGTCCACATGACTGTATGTAACGAATGATGCGTCAGCCTAATGTAGGGTCCACTGCAAATAGTCGTTAAAAATTACAGTCAAATTATTTAAATTACAACATCAAGAAACAAGTGGCCTATATATAACATTTGAATCAACTTCAAGGGCCAAAACGTTTATTAGATTCCAGTAACCCACTAGGCTTCAGGGCCTTAGCACGAGAGAAGTTCAAAAATACATGCACGATGCATGCAATTTGCAGATGTCATCTATTGGGTCTACTAACCTAACTACCCTCTATTCTATGGTTATTCTGTAAAACTTATTTAAGGCCGGCTGTTCGTGTTTAGTGTGCGAAAAGAAGAACAACATTTGGTGAAGTGGATATTTACACCAAGTTCCGGGAAATTTGGGATCAATTCGGGATACGGGACGCACAAGGCCGATTCCGGGTCTGTCCAGGCGAATCCGGGACGGTTGGCAGCCCTAGACCCAAGTTTTAAAAGAAAGACAGTCAGACTCGTTGTAGATATGTATACTCGTTGTTGGTATGTAGGTATGTATGTATAGGTGGCCAAAGAACTGGAAACGGTAAGTACAAGAGACGCCAGAAGGAACAGAGTGTGATTCGGAGACACAAGCCATTCTCCCCAGCTTTGTCATCATTTTCTTTCCTTCCTTCATTAAATCCATTGGCTCACTGCCCGTTGGTGTCAATTGCATGCCTCCATATGTTTATTAATCCAGGTGTTTTCCATTATTCATAGGCCTATGCCACTGCCATTGTCATCATCGTCGTTGTCTTCATAATCCCCGCTGTCCATCCATTTCATATTTCATTGTTTCCCGTTTACACCTTCCAGCCGCGCATCGTCAAAGCCAAGTTAAAAACAAATGGATAAGAAACAATTCGGCCAGGAGAAGCGTCAGTTCCTAATCTCTGAGACTAAGATCACTGTCCTAAAACGCTACCTGCGATGTTTCATACGAGGAAACGTGGCCTATCTCTAGGCCTACGTCTAACATAACACAGTTAGATTCTGTATTAAAACCTTTCTCTTCAAAGGAACATCTTCTATCACCTATCAGCAGTCACCGCGACGAAGGACGAACCAGTACCGCCTAACTTTAAAACTGTATGCAAACAGACATAAATACACATATTCCCCTAAACCTATAGCCCTCGCCTACTTGAACACATGAATAAATGAACTTCCGAGCCGCACACATCTCCACCTACCGTCCACTACAGCTCAACCATAAAAAAGGATGCCTGAAGAGAAGAAAAAGATTTCAAGGCATCGGCAGAGTAAGCATGTGTTATCTATTTGAGTTTAGAAGTTTATGAAAATGTTTGCTGACCCTGGCGACGTCCGAGCCGGTGTTGATTGCGCGCGAACTGTGCGTCTTTTCGTAACCCCTGCGCTACAAATCTGGCGAGTCAAGGGTTTGAAGCCCGATCTGTTGACATTTCGAAAGATCATCGACATTCAAGTCCTATAAATCATTTAACTACCTGTTTAATAAATGTTGCAAATTTAGCGAATGAATTTTGCTGGACCTTGTTAGTGGTCGTTTCAAACCGTTCTTGCTTTGTGGAATGGAGGCTGCGAACTTGATACACCCCTTCTTCCTCTTATCTCTCTTTCCGGCCCAATCCCAAACACCATCCACCGTAGCTGTCTTTCTGCCTGACTTTTGGATCTTGACCTGGAACCGAACTTTTTTGCCTATCGATTTTGTTTTGACTGAGCGCCTGTAAATAAGCTGCTCCCCGTGACGTGGCTTTCGTTGAGCGCTGTAGAAAGCTCGGAATTACGATTACGATTATAAGCTCTGATTTTAACTCTCACAACTAGGCCTACAACTACGTAGAACACATTCATCAGTAAGATGTTCAAGATAGGCCACAACAATGTTGATTCACTACTATAGCCTATCCCACCCTACGCCATGCATTAAGCAGATGCTGAGGATTGCTGCCTGCCCAGAAGAACTCGACGTTTCTGTCAGGGGTTATTTATAGAAAATGGTGGTGTGAATATATGTGACTTTCTAGAAAATCCATAACTGACGATGCTAGTGTCCTCTGTTTTTTCAACTGAGGGTACACTTAGACCAGTTTTCACGTTACAGGCAGACCTGTTGTCCTGACGAAAATTGTGTATCTGTATTTTTCAATGTGTTCTGTTTCTGTGTTACCATGTTTTTTTGGTTGTTGCTGTTTGTCGAACAAATACAGATTACTATCTGCATTTGTTGCTTTCTCGTAGGAAAATTAATCACTGAGTGTGGCGCCACCTTGTGAATAAATTCACAATCTACCCGATCCACATAGAAAAACAGTGGCAGATAGCTGACTAAAATGAAAAATGTCTATCGTTACTGGCAAATAATAGCAAAGACAATCGGAAGACAGCAAATATAATTGGGCTGCTGTTTATAAGAAAGATGCCCGCTATCACCATTACTGTTTAACATCTATATTGAAGAACTTGTACGAGAGGCGCTAGAAAATATGGAAGAGGGAATAAAAGTAGGAGGAAGACTGGTGAAGGCCCTGAGATTTGCAGACGACCAAATAGACAAGGTCTACAAAGGATGACGGACCGCCTGAACCTAATTTCGATAGAACATGGTATGAAAATAAATATCAACAAGACAAAGGTTATGAAGATAAGCTGAAAAGAAAGAACAACAGTAAGAATAATAGCAAATGATGAAGAGCTGGAACAGATCAGACAGTTCTGCTACTTAGAAAGTATGATTACAACAGATACAAAATGTCATTTAATAAAATAAAAAGAAGGTTAGCGATGACAAAAGAAGAGGAAAGATATACGAAGAGGAAAGAATTAACGAGAGGAGAACTGAACAGGACCCTAAAGAAGAGAATGGTCAAAACATTCATATGGAGTGTGGTCTTATATGAATCGGAAACATGGACCATCAGAAAAGAAGACATCAGGAGACTGGAGGCTTTTGAGTTATGGGTATGGCGCAGGACGGAGAAGGTTAGCTGGACAGAACACAAAACAAGCGAAGAGTTGCTTCAACAGGTGGAAGAGAAAAGATCTCTGATAGCTACAATAAGAATGAGACACAGGAAATGGATTGGACGCATACTGAGAGATGATTCCCTCCTGCGAAATATCATATTAGGAAGAATGGACGGAAAGAAAAAAGAGGAAAACCTAGTCAAATGCTACTAGACTGGATGATGGAAGACGGATATGGTAAACTGAAGGAGGAGGCCCAACAACGTCAGGTTCTAACCTGTCCAAGAACTTGAAGAAGAAGTTTAAACGCCTAAACGCAACTCTGTTGTAGTCATCTGTTGAGCAATATTTAGCCTTTATGATTTTGAGTTACTAAGACAACATGGACGATAAACCACTGGAGTAAATGTAAATGTATACGGTTTCCTATAGCGACCGTATGACCTCAACTCTGCTCATTTGTCAATGAATTTTGGGTGAGATCCTTTACCTCCGCTGCCCGTTTGAATGGGCGCCACGCCCTATAAGTTCCCCCTGCACTGACCGTACTAGCCCAAGATTCAAATATCTGAATAAGCCACGATCGGGGTGCAAACCGGGAATCCTCACGCACAGAAGCTTCTTGGCATAGCGCACTTAAATGACTAAGTGTAATCTAAAACTATGACAGATTCGCTTCAAAATTGAGTTGTTTGCTGTTTGTGAACAAAACACACCGACTACACCCACGACTAAGCATAATAGAAACACAGAAACGATGCAAACTTTAGGAGACGGCGCATATTTGAAGACAGCACATGTATTGAGGCACTTGATGTGTCTAAATCCAGATAGCCTAGGCCTAATACGATTGAGTGATTCATTAGCCGTGCATCAGCCACGACATTTGCACCGAACTTCAACCGATTGATGCCTGCTATAAGCGCTGGATTGTTGGACTTGAAGTGTGTAAATAGCCGTCGACAATTTCAAGACTACTTCAGTCACAAGTGTTTGTTCAGCAAAAATGCATCCGATCCGCGGGTGCACTGCCTCGAAATGCTTAGGCACATGGGTAGAAATTGTATGCATCATGCGCCTTGTTAATGTGCACTAATGCATTGATGTGGTGACAATGATGATGACGACGGCGAGGATGATTGTTACAACGATGATGATGATGATGTGATGATGATGATGTGATGATGATGATAATGACGACGACGACATGTTGATGATGATTATGCTTATAATGATGATGCTTAATGTAAGAAGAAATTGAAAGACTTATATCTGTGTCTGAAGGTCAGTCTCCCTGTTTAATGGAGATCATTTGTCCGATGATAGGCCTCTCAATTTTCGCTGGGAATCGATTTTGTGCCCACGGTCGGGTGCTGAGAGCCACTCACGCGTGACCCCATTCATTGACATTAGTACAAGCGTGTCGAGATGGTCTTCATTAGCAGGAGAATGGACTATTGAAAAAGCCTTGCAGCCATTGTTCTATACGCTGGTATAGTATAACGAGAAACATGAGTTTTCACTTGGCTTCGTTTGATGGCCGGATATATAGAGACCGATTATACCCGTCCTTTATCGGCCACTCTGCAGACCGTATAACGCAGGTATGGGATCGATGCTTTAGTCGTTTGCACCAGCACCACCACCAGCACCACCACCAGCACCACCACCAGCAGCATCAGCATTAACCTATGTTAAAGGACAAACACTTCACATGGCCTGTGGACGCACATGCCCAATATAGCAAACGAACGTATATATGCACATATATATATATATACACATATATATATATATATATACGGCGGTCGTGTTTCCTGATCAAACTCTTAATCTCGATCCGGGCTATAGCTGCTTGATCGAGGCAGTCGTCGTCCACAGTACAGTCGTAAGGTGGGGCTTATACTCGCTGGGTTGCTCTACCTCGAAGCGGTCAGCGGCGTTTTTGATCAGTCTGTATGGAGAGGCGTAGTATAAACGCACTGCAGTTATACGTCCTGCGTGTTTAGGCAACGTGGCTATAGGCCAACGGACGAGGCCAGCAGGACTAATCGATCATTCTCTGTTCTAGACTACGAATTGCCTATACTAAAGATAAACATTTCGCGACATGTAGGCAATTTGGCTCGTTTAGTATGCATACATGTGAACGTTTCATCGTAAGTGCTAGCGCGTTCGTTTGTCGGCTGTCGGACATATTTCAAACACATAGTAATATGTATCAGTATGTTCACTTGAATACAGGCTTTGCAAATGCCTTTGCTATGTCTACGTTACGAGTGTTGGCTGTTAGAGACGCCTACTGGAAGGGCTACGTAGGCCTAATGGTATTTCTATCCAAGTGATATAGCGTTAGCTAAATATGGATTAATTCCAGACTCTTTGTGTCTTTGGCAGAAGGACTAAATTTCATTAGCATAGATAAAACGTCAGCGTTGTTTAATCCTGGCCAATCTACCGAAGAAATACGACTTGAAGTCATCCGCTTGGGTATTTAAACCAATCTTAAACAACGACACACTAAGGCCCGAACAGGTGCCTCAGTATTGGCTCAGCAGTGCTTTGGACTTGACGGATCATTCCAGGAGACCATTTCCGTCTGAAGGTGGCAGAGGACTCCAGCTTCCGAAGCCATGGATGCGGAGTTGGTGAACGCAAGGAAGCGAAACGAGAAACAGGTGGGATTTTCTTGGCTCCCCTTCAGCTATCGACTGTTTTCTGATTTGGCGCAAATTCAAGGAATGTCGTTAATATTGATGCTGTAGAATTTTTGTGTTACATGCACATTCACTGCATGTTACACAGATCGACTAATAAGTCATCATAACATACTCAACTGTACTAGAAAACTAACCTTGTAGGCCTATAATAACAGCCTTATGGTCCATCAAGAAGGGTGGATCCAGGATTCGAAGTTAGGAGGCGAATAAGCAGAGGCTTATGGGCATAAGCCTAAAGACAAATTAATAAGTTAAATACAGCTACTGATGTTCACTGTGCGCTTAAAGTGTCACCTTTCGTTTGTGTGACACTGAAAAAGTTTTCCTGGTTGTTGGACTGGTGTTGTCTTATCAAAGCATCGGCAAAAAGACAACCGTACTTGGCCCAGGCCTGTAAGAACTACTAGCTCATGAGGGCGAGTTATAAATGGGCTATTTTACTACACTTTCACTAAGTTAAAAAGGGCTATTACTATACTTTGCCTATATTAAAATTACCTTACATAGTAAAATGTGTTATTACCTGTAGTGCAGAAGCTGGCACGTCATTAAGTCAAACTGAAGTCCAACACAATGCTTTGGATTTGAGTTCACCTTGATAGTACAGTCTTAAACTTACCGTTGTTATTAATATGAGAACCTGACAAGTAACCTCACACTTACATGAGGCAAATAGCTTCTGTTCTAGACTATACCTCGTTCCGCCACAGCCTCATTATTACCATAACAACATCATTAGATTTTAAGCTGTTCAGCAGAATATATGGCCAGTGTGCAGACTCGATTTACAGGACAGAACAGTTACTAACCATTGAAGACGCAGCTGTTGATTGAAACTTACAGTCGACCTGCAGTTTGCCCCTCCACGAGATCAATAACCCATTTTCACAGGTTCACTATGACGCATCTTTCTTGATCAGGGAAACTATTGAAATAATATTATTCCCCAACAGCAACGTCGTAACTTATGTTGAAGATATGGTGAGAACAGTATTCCCATATGCGCTCCTCATGTCCTACACATATGATAGGACATATGATGATGAGATGAGGAGAGAAGAGGAAAACTGCGTTAAAAGAATTAAGACAGCAGAGGTCTACGGACGCCTCAGTCGGGAACAACAAAGGGTGAGACAGGGAGACATGATTCAGCAAGACCTAAAGCTTCTCAGACTGAAGAAAGAAGATACTGGAGATAGAAAAAAAAGGAAAAGAAGGATTCATGTGGCTGACTCCTCCCCTAGGAGGGATTAATTCCAGCCAGAAGGAAGAAGAAGAATTCTCATATCTCCAACGTGTGACGTTGCTATTGGGATTGCCAGTTCCTACAGCCACTGGCGGAAACCAAAGTTAGAAAGGGGGCCCAAAGTCAAACAGTTTTACGAACTTTATAAGTGATTAAACGTGTGGGAATTTACTGATAAATCCTTGATAGAGAGGATTAATAACGAACGTTAATAACACTGACAAGAGTTTAATGACGCTTTATGGCGGGCCGCTGAAGGTCATAAACGGGTTATTTATGACTACTCAAGCCTACAATTTATGCACTATACTATTTCTGTGCATGAATATTTAAAGTAACTCGCCTTTAAGAAATGTTACCTCAAATTTTTTGTTTCCCAAAATCGATTTTTTCCTTTCCTGAGATTTATGACGCAGCGTACGTCATCCCTCCCCAGTTTAGATGTCTCTGACAACGTAATGGACTGTCTAGTCAGGTCTCTTTCATAGCCATTAACAGTCTTATTCACTGTGCTTATACCAAAGATTTGAACTTCGACATCTCCGATCAGCCCTTAGAACGGCTACAGCACTTATCTTCCGCAGAGGAATAATTATGATCCTCGAACCAATCCACGATGTATTCCGACGCCGATGACCGTTAGGAACCTGTTATCGTTCTTCCCCGGGCGCAATGAAATTTTTTTAATCAGACCGATGAACTTTAATCGATCATGAGAGATAAGCTGAACTTCTGAAGCCAGGTAAACCTCAACTGTTTGCTGCTATTTAACGTCAAATGCTGCAACTGTTTTTGCAGAATTCGCAGTCAGACACTAGCAACAACATATTTAAGATCAAAAACGAGCCAATCAATCAACAGTCACCAAAGCATTGTTATTGCTGGCAATTATGTTTGCACTGTTGTTACTGTTACCTTGGACAAACAGCATAGGCTAATATCAGATGTTACACATTGTGTCTGTAGGCTGCGCTCCCCGATTATCCCCACTCGGGGGACCCCACGTAAACTGTACATGGGGTTTCTGCCGTTTTGCGCATGGGATGATGGGATACCGTAAAGACATGCTACAATCAAATTCTTATTTAAAGTGGAAACTAATGACTTGTTTCTGTGAACGGATGGCTGATAGGCTATAATGCATTCTATGTCAGGTTTTGCCACGGCTTAAAGATTCTGACTCCAAAGATAAAAGGCTCTATATTAAATAATTTTCTACATAACTAACTAACTGACTAACTAACTAACTAACTGACTGACTGACTGACCGACTAACAAACTGACTAACTTCACGGCAACTAAAAATCAACGAAACCGTACGCGTCCAAATAAAAACAAATGTATTGTCAGCATGTGGGACGCATGTGGGACGCGGTGGTGTAGTGGTATGGTCGTTGCCTCATAACCGGATGGTCGCGGGTTCGAATCTGCCTCAAGCCACTGCGTAGCGACCTTGGACAAGTTACTCACCCATAACTGTCTGTGAGGAAGGCAACCGGAAACCACCTCACTCATCTCATCCCGGGTGGCATAAAGCCAATGGACCTGCCTTCGGGCAGAGAACTCATCATCATCATCATTGCCAGCATAAACTGTAGTGTATATTGACAGAAAAATGTTCCACCGCAAGAAAAGAAAAGTAGCCTATGTAATAGCATCCGGTTGCTTGACAATGTTCCCTCTTTTTTGTCGTGCAAGATTAATATCCATATACAGGTCATAGTACAGAGACATACAGCGCGCGCTGTCAGTCATATATACAAAGTTAACCAGATGAACCCGAGCTGTATCCAAATGTTTTGCGTTGACCAGATGATGTTTTTCTGTTTTGGAGGACACTTCACAAAACCCATTATGTTAGCTGCCATGCCGTATGGTTTCGTAACATGGGAAATGAAAAATTTGGCCCTTTAACCATAGTGGGCTAAACGTGCCAGCAGCTGTAACGATTAACTTAACTTTGAAACAACATGAACGCTTGAATAAAATAGTTGTGCGCGCTATCCTCAAAAGTGCGCTCGCGAACACGCACAACTTAAAGAAAACATTGCTTGGTTGACTTTTTCAATTTTGCAACACGCTCATGGTGCAAATTCTTATTTAAAATGACAACTAATGGCTCAGCCTCCTGACCAAATAGACGATGTAATGAATTTTACGTGAGTTTTGTCACTGCAGAAAAATTCTGACACCAGGCGGGGGCCTTTTTTATCCGGGGCCCCATGCAGTTGCATATTTTGCATACTGATAAATCCGGCTCTGTACCCATTCAAATCTGCAGCGCTTATTTAGTAGCTCTCAAAGGCTCCAAGATGTCTTAGTAACGCCAATCCAAAACGAAGTAAACGCTCATAAATATGTCATACTGTCGGACGGCAAAGGACAGTCACCAGACTCTTGTTCAGAAACCCTAAAGGCCACACTTATTTACTTTTGTTGGTATCTAGTGTACTTTATTACCAGTCTGCGTACCAGCGACCGGGCACCTCTGTTTATCAGCGCATGCAGTTACCTGCAGACACTAGTTAAGAACTTAAGTTTTCGACATTTGATATTTTGCTATCAACAAAATTTCTCAGGACCACGTCAAAGCTGCGTCTGGAAGACCAACTGACTCAGCATCGCTCAGTCAAGTGAAATCCGTAAAAACCAAGTTGTTACCCGTTTTATGATCGTAATAATAAACTCAGTGTCCAAAAACGCCAAGGGCGTGTTCAGGATTTCAGTACGGGGCCATATGACGAGCGCGAGCCTATACGGTGTTTAGAGCAGAGGCCCCAGTGGCGTCCAGAGGCAAAGGACAGAGGCGAAGACGCTCTGAAGCTGAGGTTTTTTTAACAAAGTACGTCATTTTAGGTAATTTTCCTAGCATTATTTTTACGTTTTCACACTGTATTCTAGCCCATACTTTGCAGCTTGATACAGGATTTGCTGCACAACCTAAGAAAGAAGACAACGGTTTATAATTAACTACAATAGAGACACAAAGTAGATGCACTCTAGAGAGAAATCCGGGCTGGAAAACGAAGACCTCAATAATTAAATCGAATTTTTCAATTCTGAACTAATACAATACACAGGCATGCAAACAAATGTGTACTACTTTTAGTGTTCTTTCAGACTAAACTGAGAAATGAATCTGACTAATAGCTACTGTTGGAAAGTGATTTCACCATCTAATTATATTTTGTACGTAACAATTCGTTGTCTAGAAAGCATAGGCATATCTACTTCACCACTCACATCAGTCTCAAGAAATAGGCCTACAGTGACATTGGCATTACGGACTTTTGCAGCGCCATCACCTGCATTCTGTAGACTTTCAACTTGAAAGGTTCAAGAGCATAGCTGCTCCAGCCCTCTGGAATAAACTCCCACCACCAGCATACCGACAATTATCTGACCCATCATATGAACTCACCAACACTTCACGCTTCGCCCCTTGCAATCACTGTCCAGGTCTTTCAATAAAAACTGAAAACAATCCTCTTCCACAAAGCCTATCCTGATTCTTCCTCTTCCCGAATATGATCCTAGCTATCAATTTTGTTTTACGCCTGTGAATAAGCTGATTTCTGTGGCTTAGCTTTCTTTGGGCGCTATAGAAACCTCGAGTTTACGATTACGATTCATGGTCCTGCATGTAGCTCTTCTTCTGACCCAATTCCAAAATGAAATAAAGTACGACTGCTCTTTCTTGTTTTCTTTCCACTCTATTTTATTTCTGAGCTCCTAATTTGTGTTCATCTCATCGTTTCCAAAGTAATCGTATAACTGCTATACAGAGTTTAAGACTTTGACTCCAGTGTACCAGTACTTGCACCGATTCTGAATGCAAGGCTTGAGCCTTTGCAGGCATGCAAGAGGAGTAGGTTTGGGGCTCGAGCTGGCAGGATTAGGCCTATTTGTTTTGAGTATTTTATTAGTTCGTTGATTGCATAGCATTTAGGCCTACGTTTTATGTCAACTGTAAATTTCCCATTTTTAGGCGATGCAGTTTTTTGAAGCGATTATCCGAAGAGATTCCGAAGCAGTCAGGCATCTTGTCCGAACTAACAAAAACGACCTCATCGGAGCAAAAGATCGGGTATGTTGCCATAGTTTTCCGGTTTAACAGACAATTAACGGAAAACGCACAGAAGCGAGGTGAAGCAAGGGATTTGAACTCTTCGTTAGTTCAGCCAAGAACCGTTGGATTGAACGTCAATAGCATTTAATGGAATAAGCGGATCAATCACCCAAAAGCACTAGAAGGCACGACTACTCCGTTTAGGCAATGGTGCCTACGGCGAATCTTGCGAATTCCATTCACTGAGCATGTACCCAATGCAGAAATATACAGACTCACAAAATAGTCGCCAATCTCGGAGATGGTTGAAACACGACGACTCTGGATGTTTAGGCACTTCGCCACTTTGCACGTACCGACGGTATACCCAGGACCATGCTAGGTCTCTCTTAGCCTCGCTTCTTCGCCTTCCTAGGACCTGGAAGAGGCCGATCGGACGAACAAGACACACATGGACCAAGACGGTCGAGGCGGATCATCAACCGCTGAACCTCGGGCTGCATTCAGCCTACAGGCGAGCCCAGGACCGTGACGGTTGGCGAAGAAATGTGGAAACGGCAAGGCTCTAAAGAGGGGAATGTTACTGATGATGATGATGATGATGATCCATCGGATCTTTCTGCTGAAGGCCTATAGCGATATGTAACTATAACAAAACAAAATAAAATAGTCAATCAACCAAATGAGCTTTGTTGTACAGATGTGATTTTCTAATATGCAGGATGACTGGAGTGCCATTCACTACGCCACCTGGTCCATTGCAAAGGCCGCGGGATTCTGCGACAGCCGGGACAGAGGAGATGCCGGACAGATGACGATTGCCCAGATGATTCTATTCGATATCCTCATTCCAAATGGTTTCAACGTCAGAGCCACCAATGTCTCTGGAATCTCCATTCTCCACATGGGTGCGTGGTACGGGTTCAGTGACGTCGTTCAGACTGGTGTCAGCGCAGGCTGTGACGTCAACGCAAAGGCAGACGACAGCTACAAGGTGCGCGGAAAACAAGTGGGAGCCGGCGGACCGAAGATTGCCTTTCCGAGAGACTGCGACCTATACATGGGCGACTCGTTCTGCATAGGAAGCAACGTAAAGCCGCTGTATTTGGCCGCGAGAGCAGGACACGAGGATCTGATACTGCAGCTGCTGTCCAAAGGAGCCGACATCGAAGCCGCGAAGAGCTTCGGCTGTCACAACGGCATCACGGCCCTGCACGCGGCAGCGGCACGGGGACACGCTCGGGCCGTGCAGACGCTGCTTGCCAATGGTTGCCAGAGCAACGCACAGGCAAGCGACGGAGGAACGGCGCTGCACTGCGCTGTGGAATTCGCTAACCTCAACGTGGTTCGCGTTCTCCTCGGTTGGGTCAACAGCGACGGTCAACGAGCGATTGACGTTGGCCTCAGGAAATCTATTCAACAAATCCGAAATCTAACTCCTCTGCACTTGGCAGCCACGACTGGTTCACTGGCCATCGCGCAGGAACTTCTACAGGCCGGCGCTGATCTAAATGCCCAGTCGTCGAACGGCTTCACGCCACTGCACTGGGCCACGCAGAACGAAGACATCGACATGGTGTCGCTATTCATCAAGGCAAACTGTAACATCAACGCAACGGCCAACTTCGACGACTGTCGGGACTTCACGCCTTTTCACCTGGCTGCCAGAGTTGGCAACGACCGTCTCGTCGGTCTTCTGGCAGAATCAGGAGCCAGCGTCGGCGCTCTGGCTGCTGTGGACGACATCGAAAATATATCCGCTCTGCATCTGGCCGCTATCTGCGGTCACGGTCCGACGGCGCGCCGGTTAATCGAACTGGGAATCGACATCAACGCTGAAACCACGTCTGGCACGACACCTCTGTTCCTCGCTGTCAAAGAGGGCAAGGATGACGTCGTAGATGCACTCCTCGAGGCCAAGTGTGACCTTCGGGCGCCCTCGTCAAACGGCAGCCTCCTGCACATCGCGGTCCTGCACGACTCTCACAGAATGGTGCGAAACTTGGCAGGGGCAGGATGTGACGTCAACGACACAGTAGCATCGGAAGAGGGCGGAAACATAACCCCGTTGTATCTGGCGGTCGACAAGAACCTCGTCGAAATGACGAAGCTCCTGGTGGAATTGTCGTGCGATGTCAACAGATCGCTGAAGGACGGATTCACGGCGATACACACGGCAGCCGAACAAGGACTGGAACAGATATCTCAGATACTTATAGGCGCCGGAGCCAAGGTCAACCAGTCGGCAACTTTCGGAGAGCTATCGAACGTCAGTCCTTTGCACCTGGCCGTAATGAACGGACACGTACGAGAGGCTGCCTTACTGATAGACGCAAAGGCTGACCTAAACGTCGCGATTGTCTACGACAACGGCAAACAATTCACTCCGCTGCATATATCCATCGACAACAACGACATCGACATGGTTAGAGTGCTAGTGGACGGCGGATGTGACGTGAATAGAGCGTGCAACGACGGATGGACGGCTCTGCACGGTGCCAGCGAGATGGGATCGCTCGAAATCGTCCGGATGCTGCTCGACGCAGGCGTTAATGTTTCGGCCGAGGCTACATTCGGCGACAACAGTCACGTGTTGCCGTTGCACCAAGCCGCGCAGGAAGGACACGTAGACATAGTGGAGCTCCTTGCACGAACAGGTGGTTACGTAAATGCCGGCAAGGCGTGGAGGGACGAGTCTGGGATCACGGCCCTACACCTGGCTGCCGAAAGCGGCAGTACGGAGACGGTACTGAGGCTGATCAAACTTGGATGCGATGTCAACAAGGCCAAGAGTAACGGCTGGACAGCCCTACACTGGGCAGCCCAAGAAAACCGGACAGAAATCGTGTGTGCACTGATCGCCGCAAAAGCCAAAGTGAACACGTGTGCCAACTTCGGCGAACACAGAAACTGCACGCCGCTGCATCAGGCAGCCCAGTACGGTCACGATGACATCGTCAAGATGCTTTTGGCAGCAAAGGCCAATATCAACGCCACCAAAGACCAGGGATGCACAAGAGGTGTGACGCCGCTACACCTGGCTTCCGCCGGCGGTCATCTGACGACAGTGCGACTGTTGATCCGTCACGGAGCCAAGATCGACGCATCCGACAGTGACGGATACACGGCCATGCACTGCGGCGCTCAATCGGGTCACCTGGGCGTCGTACGGACGCTCCTCGCCAACCACTGCTCCGTCCAGAAGGCAGCGGCCGTCGACGGATGCACCAACATCCTTCCCATCCACCTGGCTGCCGAGTTCGGCCACTCGGCCAGCATCAAGTTCCTTGTCACAGCTGGCAGCTCTGTCGAAGCCAGGAAGACACTACCACTGCGAAAAGGCATCACGCCACTTCACGAAGCAGCTGCACACGGCCACCAGAAAGCTGTTCAGGTGTTGATTGAATTGGGGGCCAACGTGAACGTCCAAGACGGCGCCGGTTTCACACCGTTGCACATGGCTGTCAGTGGCAACTTTGTTCTAGTAGTCGACAGTCTCCTTCGAGCTGGTGCTGACAGTTCCAAATCTGCCAATCTAGACCGAGCAGAAAATATCTCTCCACTCCATGTTGCTGCTCACCTTGGACTCGACGAAGCCATCGAGCGACTCATTGCACATGGATGTGATGTAAACGCCAAGCACAGTTTTGACGGCATTAAAAATCTTACAGCTCTTCATTTGGCAGCGGCCATTGGCCACACTAGAGTTGCAAGAACACTAATTAAGAGTGGATGCAATAAAAATGTCACATCCAGTAATGGTAAAACTGCTTATGATGTAGCAAAGGATAATGGATTTCAAAGCATGCTAAAATATCTAAAGGTTTAGGCTGTGAATAAGCCACTACCAGAAAAAAATTTGTTAGCAGACAAATGAAAAAGAGGGAAAACACTTATTTCAGCAGAATTTTTATCATGTTCACCTCACACAAGAACATTTCTTTTTAAATTTTTCTTTTTAAATCTCAGCTTGTTAAAATGTCAAGTGTAATCATTCTTTATACATTGACCATTTTGCACATTTATTTTTTAAGTGTTACATAGGCTATTATGTTTAAGCATTGGCACAATATAAAATTTTATTTTGTAACAAAAACTCCTGTATATCCTACAGCAGGACACAGAGGTGTCACTTTTCATATACCACCCAGAACCTTAAGCCAGCAAGGGATGAATCACGAAGTCATGCACATAGATCAGCGCATCACAGACGTTTCCAATAATGATGATGAAACTAACATAAAGAACTTCTTGGTGATAGAGTCAATCATGTGCCAGCAACTTCCCCAAGTCACAGTCCAGGTGCTATCTAGCAGAGTGTTATAAAACCAGTCAAATAATTGTTGTTGATAAGTCACTGTGTACATGTCTCTAATTCACAGCAATTCCTCACAGATGGACAGCAGCACACATCATAGCAAATATTCAACAGACACAGACAATGTGCACTGTCAGCATTATTTCTTAGTCTGACACTGTACGCTGATCACGTCAGCAAGAATGTGCACCGGACACCTGCTTACTGCTTTACTGCATGCTGACGTGGTGCTTGGTAATCACATTTTAGTTGCTGGAGACAGCTCAATTCGTCAGACTTAATGAGTACACAAATTTACATACAGCTAAAAAAAGCATGAGTTCAAATCCACCCAACCACACTGCAATTGATATACATGTACAAACCTAAAGCAAATTAACAGTATGCTGTACCACCCTCCCTCAATTATGACATGTCTGAATTATAATCCTCCGACTTCTGCAGTCGGGTTCACGTTTCAGCCAAAAAACCATTCAACCGCCAGACCACACATCTGAGCAGTAACATATCCACAGACAGGTGTGAACCAGTGCATTACATTCACCTTGACGGACAGGCTTAAGCAGATACACAACAGCTATTCAAGAACTGACTGACAGGCATTACGTGTATTGATTTAACAGTGCCTTCAATCAGACAGTTTTTGCATAACGGTTACATGACTCCATAAAATTTGATCCTCTTGCATCACGTATTGGGATTTTAAGCTCTAGACACTAAGGTGAAAGGCTGCAGGATTATAAGCAAGCTACAAAGTTAAGAGGCAATATACAATCTTCAGTAATCATTCACCACATTTGAGAGGTTCTTGAAAGGTAATACACAAAATGCTCAGACACATACATACATACCGTACATATACACCAACAAATGCACATACATACATACATCTACAGACCCTCAGTCAATTCTCCTATTAGTAGATCAGGAAAATACAGCTGAGGCACATAAATAGTAAGCACAACCAACCAGCAAAGATTACTAATTGGTGACGTACAAATGTTCAGATGCATGAATGAGTACACACAGAATTTTGTAACTATGGTTTTCTTGTATCAGTAACAAATTGTAAAGGTCACAAGCTGCACATCAAATTCTGACCACAGTTCAAGCAAATGGCAGTTGCAATTCCATCATACATAACCAAACAAAATGATAATCTGCTTGACAAACATCAACAAAACTAAAACAGAACTCTCATTTCTCAAAGTGCATTTTAAAATCTTATCACATGATTTCAGTACATACCAACTCATATTTCACTGGTCTGGTTTTGTTACAATTTGTAAAGCACGTACAAGAGTATAGACCTCGGGCATGAGCAAATTATTTATTATAAAAAAAACAGAACATCAAAGTGGAATTACCTCTGAATCATTTTTTTCAGAGGATCATACATGTATCTTCTGAATGCAAGAAATACTTTGATGGAAGAGGCAGCTGTACCATCCACTGATGATTCCTGACTAGCCGACTCAGCTTCTTTAGCAGCTCCCTTCCCTTTGGACTTCTTTCCACCTTTCCCAGCCAGTAACTGAGAAGTTGCTTCACTTAGGCCACCTTTAAACAAATATTGCACAAACAAAACTGATGTAGCCTAAATGACTTGCTTTGGTTTCACAAAAGCGGGTTAAAGACAAAGCTCTAAATTCATGTGAGGTCTTCAAAAGAAAGAACAGGAATTCCATGAGGGAAATAAGAAAAAACAATAAGATATCCAAAATGAGGTAAAAGAAAGTAGAAGTATCAGTCAGTTATAAGTACTGTGTTAAAATGCCCAGTTTTGAAAATCCTTTACGTATCTGCCATGATGCAGTCAGCATTCAGCAAGCTTTTCACAACAGTTTTCCTCTGACAAATCTTCCCAAATCAATGCTTAAACTCCCATTATTAAACCCAATGCAACAATCATGCCAAGCATCACTACTGAGTAACTGATGTTGATAAAATAAACAACTGTAGGCAGAAATGACAGAATGAGAGCTGGGCAAATGCAAGAATACACTACACATCAGAGTGGTCAGTCCAAAAGAAATTGCTTCAGAAGTTGCTCATTTATTGATCATGGCAATGTGACATAAGAATGCCACATCGAAATCAAATCAACACAGGCACACACTGCAGCAACACAAAGTGGTACTCATTTGTTGACCTCAGAAGAAGGGAGGGCTTACTGGGCACCAAGTGGTCTGGTATTCCACAGATGGTCACCCATCCAAGTACTAACCATACATGACATTGCTTAACTTCCCAGTGTCTGGTCAAAGTTCGATTTGTGAACATCATGCACCCAGTACAAAGATCAACTAAAACTCTAATTTCTGGTACCTGGAATTCTCACTTTGACCTTTCCACTTTGGCCAAACCCTCCTTCGATCATTCCCTGTTCACCAGATGATAACGTAACTTTCAAACCGACAAATGCATCCATGTTTGTCTCCTTCTTAAACAGGCTGCGGCATATCACAGAATACTCATCAACCTTTCGCTCAACGATTCCTTCCCTCTGCTTGTCCTTGTAAACTTTGAGTCGAGGAAGAAAAGTGGTTGCATAGTTTGGATCAACAATCAGCTCCATAAGACGACCATAGAAGGCAAGGCGGCAGGTATTTGAGTGGATGTCTGTATCAAGCTTTGATCCTATGACTAAAAAGTTCTTGCCACAGATTACTGGCTTCTCAAATTCGACCAATGCGAACTGCGCCACAGGTGGTTTAACAGAGGTTTCTCCATCACCAACCGTCTTTGATTCAGCCAGGTTCAGCAGCTCATCCTGATAGAGGTAATCATGACTGAAATCAAAGTCTGCTGCAGAATCCTGATTGCTTGTACCTTCATACAATCCAAAGAAAGTGCCTCGCCCCATCACGGTTTCATGTGCAACAGTTATATGAAATTTTGCTTTTGTTGCAACGGTTCCTTTGAAGTAGTTGATTTTGGTAATTTTCATGATAGCAGCATTAATCATTTGCAGGGCACCAGGTACACAGACAAGACCGCGTTCAAGCTGCTTTGGATCAAACTGGGTTACACACATTCCAGCCCTGTCACCCTAATACACACAGCCACATACAAAACACACAAAAGTTTTTAATGAAGTACAGAAACAATGCTAAAACTCTAACATTCATTTGTAAAACTTAATGATATTATTAAATGATATAATTAATCTATTAACAATTAAGTATTGAACTTAATGTTACTATTAAATGATATAATTAATCTATTAACAATTAAGTATTGAACTTAATGATAATATTAAAAGATATAATTAATCTATTAACAATTAAGTATTGAACTTAATGATATTATTAAATGATATAATCAATCTATTTACAATTAAGTATTGAACTTAATGATATTATTAAATGATATAATTAATCTATTAACAGTTAAGTACTGGAGGACTTAATGATATTATTAAATGATATAATTATTCTATTAACAATTAAGCACTGAAAACTGTGTTAAGCATAAAGACATCAATGGGTGTAAATAAGTTACCTTTTTACTATGACTTTCTATTACAACCCTCATTAAATATCACACTATAGTGCGTAGGCACGTTGAAAGAGATCAGTCTTTAGTTTAGACCCGAATGACATCAAAGAAAGAAAGAACTGAACTGGGCAGTGAATTCCACCAGACCAGCTACCAGTAAGGCCCACGATCCCAACACTGTTCGGGTATGGGGCAAAACAAGAGTCACCATGTCCACTGACCAAGTGCAATATCTATTAGTATGAGGGGCGAGCGTGGAATGCAGATAGGTCAGCTGACTTAAATGCAGTACTTTGTGAGCTATAAGACATTTAGGAAATGAAGTCTGCTCAAGGGGCAACCAGTATAACGAATGCAATATTGGTGTAATATGCTAATATTTAGGGGTCTTAGATATGGCTCTGGCAAGAGTTTTGAATGCTGTGTAGCTTGCAGAGACCTAATAATACCCTTAACAAGAAAATATTCAAATTAATGGTATTTGTTATAAATGTAACAGTATAAAATGGTTAGATAGAGTCTTGCCCAACAGAAGAGTCCCAATGAACAGATAGTGTACAGTAAAGTTAAAAGACATATGTATGCCGAGTCTTAAAGCCAGCATACTGATCACGGAATTGATGAAATTTCACTAGCCACTGTCAGGGTAAAAGATTTCTGTACAATCTATAATTTAAAACTCTTCTTTAAAAATTCAACTCAAAGTGTCTAAAAACCTAACCTGAATAATAGAATTAACAGGATTTTTGAACATCTGAATGGACTTTATCTTCTTGGAAACTTTCATAGATGGAATTTCAACAGTCTGTTAACAAACAAAACCAACCTACCACTATTTCACTTTCAAGGCCTTCAAATTGCCAGTACAATTACAATTAACATAGCATCTTAAGTGGCAAGCTACACCTAGATTGCTTTACAGCATCGGCTGTCAGCACAGGTACTAAGAGTTAAAAAAAGCAAAGAATTTCAATTGTTTTTTGAAAGCATAAAAATCCTAGTACCCTTTGTTTCGGTGAACACTGGTGTTGGACAACAATGCTGGCCATCTCTGAACCTGCTGTGCACTTGCTCTGGCAGCTATTAATGAGTTGATGCATACATAGGGTTTGTTTACAGAGTAAAAAAATGGCAGATACAAATAATTTCATGGAAGCTTTTTTTTCACAAAATCGCCTCAAATTACCTCTGTTATCACCATCACTAAGCGATCCAACAAATCAATGCTGAATTAATTAATCTTTGAAAAATTCTTAAACAATTCTCCCTATCAGAATTATGAAAATTTAAACACTAAATCTGTTGTTTCATCAGTCATCATGACATCTGACATGTGGAAGCCATTACTTAAGAAATCCAGCAAATCACTAGTGTGGATGCTAAATGTGCTATTGTTTTTCATAGCAAATTCTTTATACTATTTCTCTAATAGGAATTAAAAAAACTGAAATGCAAAATCTGTTGTTTGGTCACTAAGATGCCAAAACCATCAATGCAAAATCATTGCTTAGCCTTTAGATTAAACATCTCTGCCCTCATTTCATTCAGGTATAAGCAACTGGACAACAAACTTAATCTACTGTGGGCTCATTTACAGATAATTGACACTGGTTCCCTTACTTCCAGTGGCTTAACTAAAAGCAAGCATAGACAAATGCACTTACTGTGAGAGCAGAAAGTTTATCAACATCATATGGAGGCACCTCTGGTGTTCAAAGGGTTAAGCTTTGACTTAACAGTTTTTTTACAGAAAGAAAGAAATTAGAGGTCTTACATCGTTGACGCTGACAGTTCCGCTGAGAACCGTTCCCGTCATGACCGTTCCCTGGCCTTTGATTGAGAAGCAGTGATCAACAGCAAATATGAAAGAGCCACTGGGATCACGCTTCGGTTTATAACTGTAGACCTTCAGTGCTTCTATTAATTCATTTATTCCAATTCCCTCCACTTCTGGAGCCTACAAAGTTGTAAGCAACAGGCAGAAAATGATTTTGCAACAGAAACTTTATTTATTAATACTATGTGAATCAGAGTAGTCCAAAAAATTTTTTTTAAAGTTCAGTCCATCTATTAAAAACTAAAAAGGTGAAAATTCTGGCCACTTGAAATGAACCATAGCTACGGGTTGCACAAGTCAATCAAAGATTTCTGGGTATTAGATATTATACTGCCATGTGGAAAACATGCAATAATCAGTGCACAAACATTGCAAAGTATGTATTTTAGCAACACTTAAAATATCAATATCAAACTACTGTAATAAAATATCAAGTCAACAATCAGAAATGCAAAGAAAAATTTGCCAGTTGTCAGCCAAGACATATATCCTTGCCTGTGTTAAGAGCTCAAACTGTTACTCTGCATTTTATTCAAGTATGGCCAGCAGCTTTCTTCTTGGAGTCAGAAAATTTGTGGCAATGCTTCTAAACAACTTGTAGTAAACACTGTTTTTGCTGTTCATTGTTTGTCAGAATTGGTGGCAATTAATTCCTGTCCAATAAGGATCACCCTAATATACATAGTATATTATATATAATATATATATATTTATATACACAATTCATTGGTTAAGTCAACAATCAGTGGTTATAAGCAATCATAACGGTGAAATTAAGAACCATTTTTAGTACAGTGTTAAAGACTTCTAACTATAAGAATTAAGCTTAGTTCCAGGATTCAAGGCAATTTGTCATCCTAGAATGTGTTCAAATATTCAACAGCATTTTAAAATTAAACTAATACCTCTGGACCACCTGGCTTAGCAGCAGTGGGAATGATAACGCTGCCAGCAAACTTGGTATTCTCAAATGTCTTCTGCAATCGTTTTGAAACCTAAAATAACAGTATAAAATTTATAAATAAAATGAAACTACTACAAAGCTATCCACAGCTTTTGACACTTACCTTCATTTGGTTTTGTTACTATATTAGGACGGTTTTCATTCAATGAACATATCCATTTTATTATTCTGAGCATGTGAACAGTCTGTTATGAAAGTACTAAGAAGGTGCTAGCTATGCTGATACAACTATTTTAATCCACACACATGTACATATGTACATACCAAAAACACTGGTACAAACAAACATTAATACATACTGATCTGCACACGGAAAATATCTGTAACCGTAAGAAAAGTAAATGTGAATGTCTGTAAATTTGGTGCTTTGCTTTGCTGCTGGAATAAGTGGCCTCTTTTTTGAGCTTTCCATCTGACATACGTATTCTTACATATTCTACATTCATGCTTGTACAAAACTGTTTGGTATGCAGTCAATGTGTTCAATTTATTTAGTGCAGTCCAGTTATAGGAAAGCCGTGTTCAATTAAGTTCAAGTCAATGAATGGAAAAAGGTGTCAGTAACCTTTTCAATGACTGCAGTACGCTTATCTTCAGGAACGAGATCAATCTTGTTCAGAACAATGATCATCTTGTCACACGTTATTTCACCAATTACAAGACACTCGGCTGTCTGGGTCTGAATACCTTTTGTGACATCGACCACAAGCATCATCATGTCGATTATCTGTGCTCCTGTCAATAACACAAACATAATTTCAATAAATGTTTTATTGTATTGTTGGCACTCATATTACTCCAAAGCTAAAGTATGCGCTAATTTTTCAGGTCAGGCTGGCAGCTTTAATTCTCTTTCCCCAAGTTTTTAAAGGATTGTCAAGTGAACATGGTTTTACAAGAAGCATCACTGTCCTTACATACAGGTGCACAATTACATTTCATTAATATCTATACCAATTCACACCCTTTTAAGTCACAATTGCCACCATTACTTTGGATTGGCCCCATGTATCTGTCCTTGATAATATGTAAACATACGTATTCACAATGACTCAACACTAACTTCTACCCATGCATCTTTCACCACCACACCATTACTTCATCAGTAACTTCTTACCACCAGACTCAAATTTTTCAGCACATCAATATCAAATTTTCTTTTCCTGCAGACACTTTTGGGCTGCATTCCACTATTGCTTGGAGCATGAATCAGCTGTACATCAATTATACTCTATGTTGAAATAGAATAAGAATGAGCAGAGCATGCACAATAAGCAAAGTTGTGGAATGCACAGACTTTGTTACAGAATAAAAAAATGAGGAACAGAAGTAGTTCAATTTAACGAGGGCTGTTATTTTGTATGAAAATGCAAAGCATATAATTTATAACTTAACTATGACACAGATTAAGTAAGAACAAGTATGAAACATATCATAACTGCCAAAAAAAACCCAATTTTCACATTGGTAATAAGTTGACTCTTCCTCAAAAGAGGTTCAGGGAAGTGATCTGTCCCAGCATAAACAGAAACCTGTGTGTGCATAACGTGCTTGCTCCACTTTCTTCACGCTGACAATGACGACACTGAGCATCAAGTCCAAACCATAATAAATAAATGTACACATTTTTCTATAGAGACCATATGGCCTTAACCCTGCTCATTTTTCAATGAATTAATCAGGTGAGATCCTTCACCACTGCTACCCATTTGAACCATGCTCTGACCTGTGCTGAAACACATTCCCAGATAGCTGGCCTGGTTAGCTGGGCTGGTTAGCAAAGTTAACGCGCCTCTGCACATAAAGATGCTGGTTTGCATACCAATAATTGCTATCTTTCCGAGATTTTAATTTAAAGCACACATCAAGACGCTTTTGTGCGCGAGGATGTAGGTTCGCATACCAATAGTGGCTATATTTCAGCGATTTTAATCTCAAGCTTGCACCATCCGTATGTGTGGACCTTAAATGGAGTGGCGCCCATTCAAATGGGCAGCGGTGGTAAAGGCACTCACCCGAGGACTGACATTCTGAATACCGACCTGCTTGTGGCGTGGCTTTGGTGCGTCATCAGTTGATACCTTGTGCATTAGACACCAGCGCATCAGAAGTTACTGATTATTATTATTTAATTCATTCAAAAATGAGCAGGCTCGAGGCCATATGGTCGCTAAAGAAAAACATGTCTACACATTTATCTATATATGAATACCCACCGCCGATAATAGTTCTTATGAGAGAGGCATGGCCTGGGCAGTCGACCAGAGTGAACTGAAGACGGTCCAGTTGTGGTTCTTTTAAGTGGGTAGGGATGTCCACACAGAAAGAAGAGAACCCGAGATCAAGGGTGATTCCACGTTCCCTGCTTTGAGGGTTCTTGTCGAAAGACGCCGTACTGGCCACTGTGCTCATTGATTTCGCCAGACTCGTCTTGCCGCTGTCAATATGGCCTAAGACGCCAACGTTCAAGTTCAGAATATTATTCGCCATTTTATTCAATTTTTAATTTGTGATTATAAAACGTGTATTCCAAACTCTTTGAGGTGAACACGAACGAATATCATTTATAGAGGAAAATATCCCTATTAAACAGAAACTACCGAAGTCATACTTCACGCGCTATATGATTATCTAGGCCTCTGGAAGCATACGATAGTTGACCCTAATCTCGAGAATTCTCGTGACCCATTTACGGGTACTGGGCGTTTCGCATAACCGCGTGCACCGTTAATAACAGTGCATTGTTAAAGCGACAGTGTAGACGTTATTATCGAAGCGACCATCCATTTTTGCCGTGTGCATTGATAACAGCGCTATAGAAGTGATTAGATTAATCTAGATCATACTAGACTGTATTAGATTGGATTAGAATAGACTTCACAAAATAAACTAATATCATTCAAACTTGAATCATTCATCACCTTAGCTCACATTTATTCCTGTTTATTCTGTGTAAAGCATTATTGAAACGAAACCGTGTCTAATACGTTGCATCCACCTCATCGCGCAGTCATTAAAAATAATTAAAAGACGATTTACACAAATATATCGCTCTGTTATTCGGCCTAGGCCTTTTGCTTATCGATTTTGTTTTGACTGAGCGCCTGTGAATAAGCTGGTCCCCGCGGCGCGGCTTTCGCTGGGCGCTGTAGAAATCTCGGAATTACGATTACGATATGGCGCTGTACACGAATATTTCTAAAGTCCTGTAAAACTGCAGCTAATCTCGCTTCTGACTGCTTAAGTGGCCTTAAGTGGGTGTAGCGAATTAACCAAGGTCGAGGCATACATAATGTACGCCCTGGCCTAACTTATCCTGCTGTCATAATTGTTTTAAACATAAAGGCCAAGTCCAACATTTCTTCATCTCCTATAATTTCAAATTTTGGACAAATCCGTGATTATCTGTCGGGCAAATTACATACCCAAACTTTCTTTTTAAACAATATCTGCTCAGTTTCAAAATCCAACTTAACAGGTGTTTTCGCCGGATCAGTCAAATGCATTAAGTCCTCGCGAAAGAAAGCTTTATAGGGTGCTTTTTACACTGATTCAAATTATAGAATTCTTTACTTTAAGCCTAACTGATATTGAAAAAGGTAAGTATTTATATCTGCCATACCAGCTAATATGTTCAACATTGCATTGATTCTTATTCTTTTTGCTGCAGTTTAATTATTACGATATGTTGAAAAATTACTGAGATATTATAGGTCAAAAGAGCATAAAATAAATTTTCACAATGATACCAAATATCTTTGAGTGTACTCGAAGATCTTTGAGTATGCAATCATGTGTGCTTTGATTAGCTCTTCTGATATACTCTATGCTTATTAAAATCTTTGTCGGGACAAGCTTTAGTCAACAAAAATGTGGTGGACGTTCTTTCCGATTTTGGTACCTTGGTAATCTAAGCCAACAGCGACTACTTACTTACACATTTAAGATGATGCTCGAGAATTTCAACTCGATGTTAGAATTTTACTCACGCTCAGGATGCTGTAAAATACCATGCTGTACTGTTATTTTTGCGATTCATGCCTAATGAGTCGGGACTGAAACAGATGCGGGGACACATTTACTTATTTGTGTAAGTTTTGAAGAATTTTCAAAGCTCTTATATAGAACTCGTTAGAATTTACGCAATTTTAATTGTAAGATTTGACGCTGTGCTTCAGATTGACGCATGGCGTTGTCCTAAGATAATCATAACTGCAGTCTTTAACTGCATTACTTTAGCGCCTTCAGAGATTAAATTTTTTACTTTTCATACCGTTTTTAGTCTTCCTCTAGATATTGAAGGCACTGTCGACTTCCTGTCGAAGTTTTCTGTCGATCGGGCATCTAACTGTCGACTCGTTAGATTTGTAGTTTAGCGTTAACTCGAGAGAAGACACACAGTGGTTGATTTTCGTATATATAATCAGAAACACGAACAGCTGTATTATAACTACTTCAAACGTCGAATATACAGTTCTAAACTTGCAAATCTTACAGCAGCATATTTAACTCATACTGTCAACTGCACAGAACAGATTACCACTATAAAATCTTTATCACGCTTTCTTAAGAGTGCGGATTTGATACAGTTTATTTGACAATGTCGTCATATCTAGATGATTGGCATCATAATGAAAATGCACCTGTAATAGCTTTATATAGGCAGTTTCCCACCAAGTCAGCAGACAAGCATAGATATGCCTCACACTGAACGCGCTGTAGTGGATTTTTCCAAAACTTTTTTGCTATTGTGCAAGAGTGGATTTTGAAAAATCTGGCAACTCATCACAATGCAGATTGATGTCTTCTGACTCAGGTGCCGGTGTGACAAATTGTGCATCGGCAAGAATTACTGCTGATGTTTTTACCTAAACCACGTAAAGGGCATTGCCACCCAATCACAGACTTGTTGACAATTCATTGACTCGATACAAATGCGCATAAAACATGCTGAAGCGTCATCAGAAAAATCACACTGACATTGCCTTCATACCCTTCTGAATTTACAAATCCACATGGAAATGGAACACAACGCAAAGTTATGCCAATTATTTTCACAAACAAACAAATTTAACTATGAAACAATCAATTACAAGTGTTAGAGTCAGTGAACCACCACATTAAATTTACCCTTACAATATCTGACTTTGAGATCAAAGACTTGTAATGCTGAAACCTATCTGACAAGTGTTGCGGATTTAGACATAGTAACATACAACAATATGGAAATCTAGAATAATTTCTACCAGTATAGACAATGTCTATTCAACAGAATAAGCTTCTTTGTTAATAGTTGCCCATTTTTTGGATTTTAGACAGTTATTGACTACTAAATAAAATAGAACTTTGTCTAAATCTAACTACTGTTGTATATACTGATGATAATCCAGGGATGTATTTGACTGTTACTAAGCCTAAATCTGCAAAGCTTGTCATATGGTGTTTGGCTTTACAAGCCTTTGATCCTGAAGTGAGATATCATAAGGGCAAGTTGATTGTGGTGGTAGATTGGCTATCACATTTGTAATTGATCGTTATGCAGTTAAGGTTGTTTTGCTTGTGAATATGATTTTGTTTGTTTGTACAGTACAGTGCATAACATTGCATTGTGTTCTAGTTACAAATCATCTGAGGTTAAACTGCGAATGTCAGAATGAAATGAAGGCAATGTGATCATAATTTTTAACTGTTTTGTAAGCATGCATTGTTATCTAAACTTGATGATGTTACTTCGATGATCATCAAGGTGTTTACTTGTTTGTAATTGGCTGGTGGGTTTCCTGTGCTTAGTGAAATTTCTGCGACATAGCATCATTATCTGGGTGTTGATTTGTTTGTGATTGGTTGATGTTTGCACGCATTTTAAATATACGATTCTGATTGGTGGGCATTTGTGTGCAAATTTAAATATATACTTCTTACTGGTCAGTGTTTACATGTGATGTCTGACGTTAGCAGTAACCATTGACTTGGCAGGAAATAGGCTATAAAAGTGGACACTAATACTTTGTTGAGAGAATGTGAAGATTGGGTACAAGTAATCTGTTGTGCTCTCTTTTGGTAATTTAGCTTACAAAGGTTGTTGATCTATTCATGCGTTTAGAAACTGTAACAATTCAAGATTGCTGCGATTGAACTGTTTTTTGATTTTATTAATACTGTAGACAATCAAAAATCGAAGACTGTGTCTTTGTAACTGTGTAACAAATCTGGTGAATTGATGGTTGGAAGCCCAATTGTTGACAACTTTGTAAGATCATTGACATGGCGATTACTGATGCCAACAGGAAATGCCTAACTGAGGATAAACGTAATTTATGTAAATTACTGAGATTGGTGAATGTTAAACTATATGTTGCTAGTGACATACCTGGAATCTTCAACTTAGACTACCTTAATTAGCCAATGTTGTCAATCATCTTCTGCATTGGATTGGGTTGGATAAAAACTGTGTGCTTTGAGTAAATAGGCTTGGATCAGATAAGTATTTCATCTACTATGCTGGATTTATTTAAGTAGTATAAAATATGATTCATTTAATGACAGTCCTAATTTGTTTGCTCTTTCATGTTTGGCAGACAGTTAATGATTCACTAAGCTTCATCAGTTTATAAGCCTATTCAAGATGGTGGCATCTGTTAATGTGTTACTTGAAGAGTCTGACATCATTCGACTCATACTGGAGTACCTTTCTAGTCATGGGCTAATGATTTCATTGCTGACCCTGGAGCGTGAAAGTGGAATTGTTAACGGAAAGTATTCAGATGAAGGTCACTTTCTTCGCCGACTTATTCTGGATGGTCAGTGGAGTGACGTTCTGAGCTTCATTCAGCCATTGAGTACTATTCCTGCATTTGATATGAAGCAGCTGTTGTACTTGATCCACAAACAAAGATACCTCGAGATGCTATCAGTCAAATCTGAGCTGCATCCAGAGAACCATGATGCATTGGTGTATGAAATGGTCAAGTGTGCAGATGGCTTGGAAAAGCTGTGTCCTTCAAAGACTGTCTATGATAATCTGTGTGTGCTACTGACGCTGTCGAACCTGTCTGATCATGTCGATTACAAGCAATGGAATATGCTGTCTGCAAGAGTACAGTGTTTTGAGAATATCTATTCCCTTATTGCTGAGTTTCTTCCATCTGAAAAATGTTCCACTGCTGCAAACTGTGTGGTGAATGCCGACCGACTAATTCACTTACTTGTAAAAGGCCTTCTGTATGAGTCATGCTCGGAGTTCTGTCTGTCTCAGGCAACTGCCAGCAACTTTGATTTTGAAGAACAAGCTGTTTCTTCACTTCTGAAGAATGCAACTCTTACTGACTCTGACCTGTGTCTGGTGTCGTGGTTGTCAGTTCTTCCATCAAACGTTTTCTGTTATTCGTTTGAACGTAAATCACTTAAGCTGAAAGTGAAAGCGCTTGTTCAACCAGAGATTCAGTGGACAGATCATATTAGGAATCCGCTAAATTCCAAGCTATTGTCACTGTCATCCCTTGGTTCCTCAGGGTTGAAATCTTTTAGTCTTGGTTTTGAAAAGAAAAATGATGATGAAAAGCCTTGCCTAGAGGATTTGCCTTCTAGCAATTCAACTTTGCAGTCCAGTGTTTCAAAAAGCTTTAAGTTGTTTGAAGATGAAAGAAGCATGGAGAATACATCCATAGATCAGCTATTTGAGACTAATGAAAACTCTAACATAAAGAAGACAATCCCATCTCGGCAGAGTTCCATGCACCAGAAACCAAGAGATGAGAAAATTGCAACAAGCATTTATGAGAAGGATTTTGATAGCGAACAACCTATTGAACCATGTGTCAATCAAAAACAATTGGACAAAGCAACTCACAAAAATTATGGTAAACCTTGTACTGAGGACAACAAATTGAGCAAAAGCAAAGACTGGGACAGAGCCAAAGGTATGGTAATATATTAAATGATCTCAGCATTTCTTTTTAAAGTTTTGTGTGCATGTACATGTGATTTTATCTCAATATTTATATAGCACCAGTAAGTACTTCTCAGTAGCACGAGATCATAGGAGAGGATCTTAAATCTAATACTGTCCATGACATGGAACTACTGCAGTGTTTCTTGGAGATTGTCCGATACATGCGAGAATTTTGGCAGGCTTGGCCACAATTCAGGCAACTCAGTTGAGGACAGACTATAGCTGGCATATCTGATGTTTCTGCTGGCATGCAAGAACAGCATTGGAGTTGTCTGTAACAGGCACTTGATACATACCAACATTTAACTGTTATATACATTGCACAACAAACTAAAATTGTGTCTCATGTTTAGTTTCCACATAGATGCTTTATGCAGCGGAACTGAGAGACCCTTAGTGGGACCACGTAGCAACAGCATTACTTGAGTTTGACTACAGGACTTTGAATGGATGGCTTTCCGCTATTACATTTTATCTTGTTGTCCTGTTATGGCCTTATGAAAGCTGGGAAATTTGCTTGCTGTATTATTGGCTGTGTATTAATGACCAATAACTTGTGAAGTTCAGAAATTATGGTTATAATCATGCAGACAGCATATCGAAATTTCTATGTTAATAAATCTGACTGTGTTCCTTGAGAAGCTTTTTTAAGTGCTGCTTTAGTGCACTGGATATCTTATTACATCGATGTCATAGTCTGCCACAGCAAGATAAGCTAAGATAATGTTGCATTGTCCTTAGGGGTGCAGCTTAACGGTTGAAGGATCTGTCAACAAAACCTCAAACAGAACAGCTTCACTATTGAATAACATTTCTGCATAGTTGTATTCTGCAGTGTAAATTGTATGTAATAGATCCTGTGAATGTTGTGTTATATACTGTGTTGTGTAGCATATTGAATTGATTGTAATTACGTGAGATCAGCCTGCTTCTAGTTGGCCATCATATGCCATTTCAGTGGATGTAATGGCCAGCAGTGTTCTTAGTTAGTTCTGTCCAGCCAACATATCTAACTTTCTTTTTCACTAAAAGAAATATTAGACATATTAGAATTTTTTTTAAAAATCATCAAGTCATCAAGCTTATTTGTAATAAGTCATGATTTTGAGTTATAAAATTCTCTTCTTGCTGACTCTTTCTTTGGTGTCTGTACTGTATACATTTTATTTTTAAAACTTCAAAAGTTCTTACACTTTGGCTGTGGATTTTTCCTAGATTTCTGTGCTGGCCAAACAAATCAAAACTCTATGGCAAATGTTGATGTACGAAGGACAGAGAAACCGAAAGGCAAGACTCATGTAAGTTTTTATTTTGGAGTATCTGTTTTTTATTTGCTTTGAATATTATAGCCCATTATTCGAGGAATAATAGTGCAGAAGTTTTGTTCATTTTGGCAGAACATGCTAAGATTTACATTTCTGACTAAAAACAGAGAAAAGTATATTGGCTAACTATCAATAACTAACTGTTCTGTCACAAATACGAATATCGTCAATACGAATCGTAAATATGAATTATCATGTCAAAGCCATCTCAAGAATTGTTTTTAAAGCATTATATCATATGGATGATATCTGATTGGAGTAAAATTGGGAATCATCTACCTTGACATCAGTATAGTTCACTAAGCTGTCATGGCTGGCAGTGGTAAATTAGGATTTACTTTGGTATGATCACCAATGGGTTATTACTTTTCACTATGGCATGACCATTAAAGGGTGAAATTAACTGAATTTCTCTATTTTGGAGAGCAATACATAGATATGGTAGATCACTGACAACTTATGTGGCAATGCAAAAGACTGGCAACCAGTGCAGAGGTGCTGTGTGTGAAGCATTACTGATCTGTTTGTGATTTGATGTCTTGGCAGTTACAGTATGTGCACTGATAGTCTAATTTTTGTCATGTTGATCTCTAGGTTCCAAAGTTTGTGGAACTGATGAGGATTGAAGACTCTCAAGTAATTCGTGCAGCAGCTTTCCACCCAAATGGACATCTGTATGCTGTTGGATCAAACTCCAAAGTTCTTCGTGTTTGTCACTATCCATCAGAAGCTAAAGTCAAAGAAATACTTAGGCTAGTATAAGTGTTAAAGTACTTATGAAATGCTTTCTTGAAATGAACTAACGTAAACTGTCCAGATCATTTTATTTTACAGTAATCTTATTCTACTGATTTGCAGAAATTTAATAGTGTTTTGTGTGCATTTCCTTTGCAGTTTTGTTGAACCACCATGAAACATGAGTAAGATCATAATTTAAATAAATGGTTTGTGTAATGAGGGAAAGAGAGAGTTGTTGAAAGCTGGAGGTAGTGTTAAGCCTACATATGGGCATGGGACCGCTGTCTTACCTTGGCTGGATTTGGTATACTGTTGGCTGCTGGAAACTGACATTAGGTTTTGTAGAGGTGAATAATGTGTGGGAGAACGCACAAGTATGCAAGGTAGCTCATTGCCGGGCCGTGGATTGCTTTGTACACAAGAACAGCAATCTAAAACTGAACAAGACAACCGTAATTTAGAAGACTTATTCTTCATGATTTGGGGATGTCTTGGAGGGAGACTGATCAAACTTCAGGCTGCAGCACGTAGCATCGGATCGTAAAAATGAGGATTGAATTGTGATAGTTCAGGCAAGTGACTGAGCAAGGGCACGAATAGCATCTCAAGTGAGAATCTCTGTAATGCTAGAAAAAGAGGTCAGGGAAGAGCACACCTAAAATCTTCAGCCTTAACACAATGTGGGCCTAGCTAATTACAATGAAAGTCTGGTAATACATAAATTGTCTGGTATTAAATCTCAAGCACTTTTGCCCATAACAAGACAGCAATATGTCCTTTCAGAGTAATAGAACAAATTCGTCTGGTAGCAGGCTACAGTGCTAGTGCCATCACATTATACAGCTTGTGTCTTAGACCTTTCTTGGCCCACTACCACCTAAAACAAAATGTACACTACTGTATTTCAGCATGGCCTTGTTTACCCACAGTGCATTAACTTGAGGTCATAGTGACTTTGGCTCCCAATAAGTGAGCATAGCGGGATGGTACTATTTTGTTTGTCTCGTACCTCGCAGCTTATGCAGTGAGACAGACACTTGATGTATCTTGCAGTATGCTTTCAAATGTTTTGTGCGAATTTAACAGAAACTTGAGCGGAACACAGCCAGTGGATGTTGTGTACACAAGTGCCAAGCACCACAGAGGCTCCATCTATTGTGTTTCGTGGAATGAAAATGGTAATCTAATTGCCACTGGGTCAAATGACAAAACAATGCGTGTGTCACAATTCTGCCATGAAACTTTGCAGGTTGTAGGTAAGTTTTTCCTTTACTCTGTAATTACCTTTTAATTGTTCTACTATGTAGAGAGGGTCTGTACATGGGGACCTTAAATGGCATGGTGCCCATTGAAATGGGCAGTGATTGTGAAGGATTTCACCCGATAAATTCATTGAAAAATGCGCAGGATCAAAGCCATACAGTCGCTATAGAAAAACGTTTACATTTAACTTTCAGAGGGGCTACTGAAAGAAGATACAAGTTTTTGAAATGACACATACTTGTCAATATAGTATTAATATTTCCTATTTTTACATTTGCTTCAGGTAAAGACACAGAAATTCTGTGTCATGATGGTACAGTTCGAGATATGGTTTTCCTTGATGACAATCGCCTTGTAAGTGGTGGAGCTGGGGACTGTAAAGTTTATGTGACTGACTGCAAAACAGGGAAGACTATTCAGTCACTGGCTGGTCATTCAGGTGAATTCACTTGCTCTTACTGGTTGTAAATTCTGCTCAGTTGTGCAAAAATTGAATGTAGTGTGCTTTTCAGGTTTATTCAGTAAGTCCATTCATTCTGGTTATGCACAGCTATACATGTGGGTTTAATGGACTTTTACTGGCAGTGTTAATTAATAAATTTAAATTCTGTTTATGAATTTTATACCCCTAAGGTTCATATTGGTGGAGGATGAACACTGTGTTATCCTGTGTCCATGGTTGTGAATTGCTTGCAACTTCTTTTTCTTAGCCTCAGCACATGAAAATGGATGGCTAGTCCTCTGCTGCACTGTCTGATCTTTTCATCGACAATGTTCAGTCAGTGTACTCATTTTAAAACTGAATTTGCTACTGGGCAGTAGTGGAACAGAAATGTTTAAATATTTCTGTCCGAGTGGAGTTTTTGTTATGTCGTTGCATGTCTTATGAACTTGCTGTCCTTTTACATAGAGAATGGCCAATGAAAGATGTAACATGAGTTTTTGATTACCAGTACATAACATTGCAGTGTACCTGTGTAATAATGGTGAACTGGAATATGGAAGTTTGTTAGAATTGTCGTTTAAAATGTTTTAAACAGCCACCAAATAATATTCCTTATCCAGCCTCCACACTCTAGTACCTCATTCCGTCCTCTACGTTCTCTAGATCGTCTGGATCTATTTGTTCCTCATGTTAAGTCCTCGCTTGCTCAGCAGAGGGCTTTTGCTGTTGTTGGCCCATCTCTATGTAATGAACTGCCTCTATCGTTTCGTGCAAGGGTCACTGTTGGTGATAGAGCTCAGTCAGCTCGTTGTTTAAAGACGTTCTTATTTCCCCGGGGTTCTCATGCTAGAAGTGCTTCTGAGTAGTTCATTCTGTTAGAAGCGCTTTATAAGTTATCAAACACAATACAATACAATTCCTAATATAAAACTATTTACTGTTTAATGGATTAATTACTGTCGTTAAACTTATGCCTCCAAGAAAACATTCTCAAAGGCTGTGTGGCCAAACAACGGCCACTTTTATTCCACTGTTGGGTGAAAGAAGTAGCTAGAACCGTGGAACCAGTTTGAAATGAGAAAATAATGTGTTGATTAGGTTAGAACAATGCTTTGTTTTACAGTTTAAGATTATGGTATTTGTGTGTTGCTAGGCCACATATATTCTTTGTATGGATTGGGAAAGCAAATGGTTGTAAGTGGATCACAAGATGGAACGGCTTGCCTATGGGATCTTCGATCTGCTTCACCTGTTTGTACTATTCCCAGTCCTTCCCAAGGTATTTTGATAACTGTTATGAAAAGCTGTTTAGAATTGAGTTGATTAAGATTTTATTTTGAAATTATCTGTTTTTCTTTAAAACTGAGAACATACAAGAATAGGTAATTTTGATTTTAGTATACAGAATTGTCTTAATTTTGCTGTAATAATGTGTGTTGATCTGAATATATAGTAACTATTCATTTAGTTCACAATATCTGATATATAAAACTGTTGTTTTGTGAATTCTGAATTTCAGGGAGTGCATTTGCTTCTGTTGCTGTGGATTCGTCTGGTACGTTGCTGGCCTCTGGGCATGAAGATTCAACATGCATGATGTGGGACATCAGGAAGTCCTGCCAACATCACTCCTTCACACCTCACTCTGGCGAAGTGAGGTCAGTGAGATTTTCGCCAGGAGGCATGCAGCTGCTGACTGGATCCTACGACCAGACTGTGAAGATAACAGATTTCAGTGGTAAGCTAAGTGGAGAACTCTTGTTATTCTGGAACATTCTCCTACTACCCATCTGTACACAGATACAGTTAGAACTTAAATTGGACCTCTCTCATTTGTATCGGGTTTTGGAGGGACTTTTAAAAGGCATTATATTGATGTCTTATTACATTAAATTACTTTACATTACATATTGAATGGAATGGAACTTGACATCAGGATATTTAGGTTGGTGAAGAAAGTGAAGTAGCTGAATGGTAATGCTACTGCATTTACCAATGCATCTGAGGTTGGAATTCCATGGCGTCAAATTAAGGTGTTCCTGCTGAGCCAAACCAATTTTTAGCAAAGGTTATCTAGATTATCTAGATTTTTTATTGCTGTGCTTCAGCCTGAACATCATTCAGCCCTAAGACTTTGTCTTTTAAAGAGATCTTATGTATGTATGCGGTAGTGCCTTCTGAGAATCTTGCAACTATAGAGGTCGGTTACCATCCAGATGATGTTATGTAATATAATAGTGTTACATAATGATGTTACAGTCCAATAAGAACAAGTTCATATAAATGCCTAGATACTTTTAGCACTCTTGTGAGTTACTTAAAAAGCACTGTAAAACTTTTTCGATGCTTACATACATACTTTATTCTACAGGCAAATAATGCTCGAAAAACAGGATAAGTCTTCACTGGCAGGCTATTTCATACTCACAGAACGAAGCCAACAGATTCTTGTGTATAAATGACTGAATATCTAGTGTTTTCCTTAAGCAAATACTAAATCTGTTGTGTAACTTTTTATGGTTGTTCAGATAATCGTAGACAGGCAACAGCTTAAGATGTCATTTTGCTCTTGGTTGTTTTTACAGATGATACGAATAGTCCGTTGTCAAGTGTTGTTGTTGCCAAACACAAGGACAAAGTGATTCAGTGCAGATGGCATCCCATTCAGAAGGGGTTTATTACTACAAGTGTTGACAAGAGTGTTGTGTGCTGGGTGTTTCATGATGTTAATTAAAAACAAACCTTTCCATTGATCAAATCCAGTTATCTGCTCAAATTTTCCACTCTTGGATATAGTGTTTAGTTATTTTTCATTTTAGGGTATTTTATGTTTTTCTTCAGTTTTAAAAACTATTTAATACTAAGCTGCTGTTGCCAGTAAAATTTTCAATTTTTCTATGTAAATACTGGATTACTATTTTCAGTCTTAATTTTATATTGTTGGCAATTTTAGTATGTAGTATCACTCAGTAACTCTGTTTTTATGCGTGTTTTGTGGCCCAGCCTATTTGATTTATTTATTAATTTATTAATCATTAGTTGAGTTTTCTGGTTGAATTTTTGCCCCACTCTGGCATTTTATGTAGTTTTAAACTCTGAACAGTTTACTTTTAATATTGAGCAAAGGGTATATGTGCATGGATAATATTTGATTTTACAGTTTGCTGCTATAGGCAGGAAAACATAAACTCCTATTCAAGCTGTATAATCTATTAAGAAAAGTTGTTTAAGTGTTGGATTACAGGAGCCTTGTTTGAGCTTCTTTCAAAACATCTTTGAACCAGGTGCAAAACTTTTAAGATTGCTACATTACATGTAAGTTTAAGTAAAACTGCTTGATTGAAGCCACCAGTTTGAAATTGTGGTTGGCCTCAGCAGAGGTCATGTTATGCTCATTTAACTTGGTCAAGTTAAAAATCCCAGGTGCTGTTTTTTTCAGTTTTACCAAGCAGTCGTATACCTGTCCTTGTACTACACTGAAGTTCATTGTTGAAATGTACTGAAATTTAATCTGCATTATTTTTAAAATCTGCATTATTTAGTAAGATAATTCATGTTTAATTTTAAACTATATTCTTGTTTTCTTTTTTTTATTTTTGGCAATATTTTATCAAATACTTGGAAGCTGAACTGCTCTGGTTAAGGATTCACCTTGTCAGTTTGTTAAAATGACATTTGGTTTTATCAGTGCCGAAGTATTTGCCTTAAGAAATGTCCAGATTCATTAATTTGAAGATTTTTATGGAAGGCTGTTAATGTCTGTTTTAGTCATTTAATTTGTAAATTATTCTAGTCTCAGGTTCTGAATGACCGTTCTCCTTGCAACTGCTAACATCTGTAAACCTAACGGTTGCCTTTTGTAAAGACTTCATTAGTGGTGGTGTATTAAGGTCCCTGTATTTTCTGTCAGCAGGTCCTTAATAAAAATCAAAATACTGGATTATATGTGTATTTTAGTTCTCTGTATTTTCGTGTCAGTACTTGCTTAATAAATTTAAAATATTGGCTTGTTGGGATTCTAGATGTATTTGATTTATTAATTAATTTCTATATCATTCCATTTTCTGCATCATACAAGCTAATTCAACTGTGACTTACTGCTTAATCTCAAATCTTGAGAATAAACGTTAGATGTTAGTTTTAGTTAGTAGGTATGTATTTTGGTATTTTCTGGCAATGCTCTAGATCTTAAGCATGGTGTTTGTGTGCCGTTGATTGATGCCTGTACTTTAGATACCAGTACCATAGAAGTTAACTAGATTATGGTTATTTTGCCCAGATCTTTAACTAGAAGTAAAGCAACACTGTTCTCTCAAAGAGGTGGTGTTTCACGAAAGTGTTGCTGTGTAAATGTTTAGTTACACTCCATAATGCAGCACACTGCTTGTGCAATTTATAAGGGCTATGTGTAATTTATGTTAGGTGTAATTTTTTGTTGTAGATGTAAAAGATACAATGCATGATAATTAGTTTGTGTTGAAATACTTGTAATAAGTTATTTATGTATCTGGACATAATATAACACATTTTAAGAATTTTATGTAGATTCTCAAACTTTCCAAAGATGTACATGCTTGTAAGAAAATATTTTTATATATTTGATCACATGTAAAACTTAATATTTATTTGTACATAAGTTATAGATTGTGTCATTTTGGAAATTTATTCTCTGGAACAGGCTTGATGAGCAGGATGAAGACAGTTATAATTGTGTGGCACGTTGGTCTCTTTGGTAGTGAAATTGGTCTGCTATGTGACATAGCAGCTGCTATGTGACAACTCCATACGTAATTGTTTGCACACATTGGTTTTGCACTTCAGATCCAGGTTTACTGGCCTTGAGCACACGATAAGTGCAATAACTAAGAATTAGACTGGAATCTCCTTATTGCACTGTCCAAAGCTGTGAGTCATTACAGGATTGTAACAACATTGCATTTCAAAATAAGATCCTGTTTTAAAGTTGAATTTCATTTGGGATCCATACAGCTGACCATGTAATATCAGGATATGTATTTGTATTGATTAATTTTAGAAGGAGATCCTGGCTGAATAAAGTTAGGTTATTGTTTTTATGGCATATGTTACACTATAAGGTCAGGTTAAAATAAACAACAGTAAAGACTGGACTGGAAAAAGCTTTCGGTGTTATGTGCTAAAGTGTAATCCAAATTATGTGTTGAGACAGTATGTGCTTACCAATGTTTTTGCACTCATTTGCTGGTATGTTTTAGTTAGAGACGATTTTCATCAAAATATTTATGTTATGTTCATTTTATGATTACTGTGCTATAATTCAACAGCTGCATCTTTCATTTTCTTTTGTCTTTGTGTTTGCTTGTATTACTGGTACCTATTAAAACATTTTTATGTTATGCTGATGGCCATATTGTCAAGTTATCAGCAAAACAATGTTACTTCATTCTCACTTCAGTTGACCTGCTTAATTGTTGTCCTAAGAATTCTTCTAACGTGCATTTTTTCAGTTTGACGTGACTCACACAGAAAATATAAGAAAATCTGGAATGTGGTTTCGTAAGCTTATGCTACTTGCTCATATATAATTACTTAGGGTGAACGCTGTCACATATGCAAATTACATGAAAAACAGTGGAATAAAGCTGTAATGACTTTCATCATGTTCTTTGTACCAGTTACTGCCTGTAGACAATAGTGTAAGATAAGCAGAAATGACTTACGTTAGTTTGCTACAATACCTGGAATTTAGGACTAATAACTACCAGAGGTTTTAAAATTGGGAGTGTAAATTTGTCACACTGGGTAATAAAGTCAGACCAAGTAATAAAGTATGTGGTGTTTTATTTAAACTCATTTGTACATCAACTGCATTAATTCTTGGTAAATACTACACAATTAAAATGTTGGGTGATGTCTCTGAGCTTAAAATCTCAACGTGGCCTCATAAGTGCCATGTTAAGGGACGTGACCCTTGAGGACAGTTGTCAGATTGTTGATCTTCTCTTGCAGCAATTTAGGAAGCCTCACCTTCAAATTCAAAAGATAGATCTGAATTTGGAAGGAGCCCAAAACGATGGTGTAAGTAAAATAAACAATTTCAATTTGCAATTTCTGCTTCGGCCTTTCACTCAAAACATTCCTGTTTCACATATCGTACCCTGACACCCCCTCTTCCTCTTATCTCTCTTTCTGCTCCAATCCCAACCACCCACCCACCAGGGCCAAACCCTTTTGCCTATCGATTTTGTTTTGACTCAAGCGCCTGGGAATAAGCTGGTTCCTGTGACGTGACTTTCGTTGGGTGCTGTAGAAATATTAGGATTACGATTCGCTTATTAAATATTCCTTGTTGTGTTAGCTATTAAGCTTTAAGTCCATATGTAGAGTTTCATTATTTTAATTCTCAGTTTGATTATGATGCCTGTGACAAAAACTTACTATGTCCACTAGGTGCCTAATTTAAAGTCGTGTGCATCAATTATGAAAAGGACCAAGTGGTGTAAATGTTAATTTAACCAAGTTTTTATGGAGATTTCATTGATGGCAGACTCAGAGGCATATTATTATAATGTTCAAATACTATACTTATAATTAAACATTCATGCTCCTACGAACGGCTACTTGGGTCAGGTCATAGTTGTGGTAAACTTGAACTCGCGATTTCTCAGAGGTTGTCACAGAGACCTGCTTCTTCAGAAAATTGTAACTTCTTTACTATCTGTGGTAGAAATATGCGGTTTCACCAAGCTATTGGGCAATTCCTGCCCAATCAAGTTCACTATTAATCTCAGTTTTTATATTTTCTGACTCTGTAAGGGTTTGTGCTCTTGCATTAGTGATGACTTCTATTTTCTGGTCAATGGATAGTTCGTCAATTTAATGTGTTTCAAAAAGTAATGGGTATATTGTGTGTTACAAATGTTGTGTTGGGGTTTTTTAAGGACATTTCTGCATCTGTGCTGAATATTCTGCTGTTTTAATTCAGACATACAATATTTGCTTGGAACTTGGTTTAAAATAAATAACTGGTCAATATTTTGCATTTCTTGCTGAACATTCTATGCCTTGCAATTGCTATTTAATTCATATGTGTGTGCAGTATTTGCTGGAATTTTATTTAGGGTTGAAACAAATTACACAATGTACCAATAATGGTCCAGTATTTCAAAACAATTTTCTTGTTATGTTTTAACTTGATGACTGTGCTTGCATGAGGATTGAGTTTAATACTCTCACTGAATAACAAAGCAGTAACCCATTAATGGATAGATGTATGTAGACACATAATGTAGAGCCTTTTGTGCATCTTCTTTTGTGCAAAATCGATAGGCGAAAGGGTCAAGATCCAGTGCCTGACTCCTGGATCTTGACCCTTTTGCCTATCGATTTTGTTTTGACTGAGCGCCTGTGAATAAGCTGGTTCCCGCGACTTAGCTTTCGTTGAGCGCTGTAGAAATCTCGAGATTACGATTACGATCTTTCAGAATGGTGAAAAGATTGTCTCTAACTTGGATATCTTTTTGCAAAGTGCACATGCAATGATAGGAAGTTAGAAGAAAGATTGACAGCACAGACTTAAATTGCAGAACAGTACAGATTTGAGTGTGAAGCAGATGTTGGTCAATTAAATAAACACACGTCAGAAATAAAGTATTGAGCCAATCCGATTAAATAGTTTAGCTACGTTCAAGAGTCGGAAGCTTTCACACAGAATCCAGTGGATGCTTTTAAAGCTTTTCAGTTGGTCATGTTGTCGTGAGTATTCACGCCGTGTTTTAGTTCCTTTAAGAGGCCATAAGGATGCTGTAGGAATTTTCTGAAACACCTCTCCACTCAGCAAATTCATCTCTTTATCTTCTATTATCGTCATCTCTATTCCATTGGCACCCAACTTTTTATATTTTGCTCCCTTCGTACTTTCAATACACACTAATTCATCGTCATAACAAACACTTGCCATATATCTGCCTGGATGATGACTGCCAATTAAACCTGTATAGCTCGACCCTTCAAACTCAAAACTCATAGACCCAACAAAATCAATGCGCAACAAAATACTCTTCACGCCTGAGCGACCCAGCTCCTTGTGAATAAGATGATTCCCGTGACTCGGATTTATTTCGGCGCTGTAGACATCTCGAGTTTACTATCACGATTACTTATACCTGGTTGTTATGGTTGCACCTAGAGCTCTGCTGGAGTTTGACCACATGGCGCTGAAACTGACCCAACAACTTGGCTCTTGCGGATTCGATGTACCCAATGATATATACTCTGCAAGAAGTGTAAATCCATAGATGTACCTAACGGCCGCGAATGAGCTGGTCACGCTGAAGTAGCTGTGTTATGTGGCGTTGAGAAATTTGGTGGATTTACATCAATATTTACATTAACATCCACTACCATAGCAGTCTGCCTGTCCACATACCTGCTTGCCCTTTGAGTCTGGACTTAGAACCGAACCTGACCATACCTGCCTCACAATTCTTTACTGAGCGCCTGATCCTATGAATAGGTTTTGAGACCAAGCAATCCGGAAATTGCAATTACGATTACAGTAGATTTTGTACTTACTAATTGTTTTCTGGTTTTTTCCTATCGTTTGGAGCGCAGCAATCGGCTTCTAAATTCGGATTATGACTAACACGTATATAAAAGCCGGGCTGTGTTGCTATTTTTAGAAGAGTGCTCTGTAGTAGGTTGGGGGAAGCTTAAAGCGGGTGCGGTCGCTTTAACATCTGAAGTAAACCATTTTTCGACGCCTGTGATACACAGAAAGACAGAGGGTAGGTACGTAGACATGACTGCTGTAAGAAATCTTGATTTTCGTTGTAATTCTTGTTGTTTTGTGACCGCTAGAATTGTTCGGTGTCGTGGTGAAGAATGTTGCTTTCCCTAGGTTGGTTGCGAAGCTATGTTTCATACTTCGTTTCCTAGGTGGTTTGTATCGTATGAAGAGGCTTTCATTTTGAATGACCTGGACTTAATTTTTGAGTTAAAATTTTAACGTTTATAGTTAATTTGAATCATGGTTCGTTAGAAAACAGTAAGACATCATCGGAATTGAGATTTGTTCTAGATCGAATGTTGGATGTATGTGTGTAGATCCGAAGGCAATTGTGCCTACCTGTCATTTTGCTCTTGTCGTGTGCTCTCCCATGGTTCATGTAAGAACCCATCAGACCTTGAGATTTAAGGGTGGTAGTTAAACACTGATTTAAATCCTATACAATCTTAGGTAATCCTTGAGAACGACAGCTTGTGATTATAAACAATACTTATAAACATTATGGCCACCCCAGATTGCGAGAGAAATTAGAGTGCTGCACGGTATCGGAAGGACTCGCAGTGAATAGGTAAATGAGTAATCAGTAAGTACCAGACTAATACAAAATTTTAAAAATACATTTATTGGTGTTAATAAAAGAAAAATATCAGAGTAACACAAAATTTTTAAAAAAATTGACATTGGTATCAGTAAATTAAGAAATTAGGTAAGCATAGTTTTACTTGAATAGTTTTTATGGCACTGCACTTGTTGTTGTGGGAACCATTTACAGATTATTCACTTATTTATTGGGAGTCCTTCCAATAGCTTGCAGCACTGTAATTTCTGTTGCAGTCAGGAGTCGTCATATTGTATAGGTAGGGCGACTGCAAGTGTTAATTTCTCTAGAATTACCCAATCTTGATGGCCATGTAGAGCTGAGATTGGATGGACTTTAGGATGCCTGTGACCGATTACGTATGAATTATATGGCCACCCCTGACTGCGAGAGAATAGAACATTGCAACCTCCGCAGAACAAATTTCCCTTAAGTAAATAAGTAACAACATTTTCTTCCAGGAACTCATATCTGATGGATGGCAAGCTTATTCAAATCTGGAAAACAGCATTTTATGCATCCTATTGTTGTACATGAAGAAACTTCATAGATTCACACAACGATGAGGTACACACAAAACTCAGAAAACACATGGGTGCATACAAAAAGGAACAATTTGGAACATGTTGCAATTTGTTTCCAACACATCTTCAGGGATTGTCTTGCAAAGCACATTTGAGTGTGAAAACATTTTCACTAAAATTCTTGTCCATATTTCAAAAGCATTCCTGTTTGAATAATTTCTTTTTTGCAGAATAAAAGTTCTTTCACAAATGTGTGTTATAGTGTTTGTTACTTATTGATTACTTACTTAAGAGAAATTCACTGTGCTGATGTTGCAGTGCTCTATCCTTTCCCAGTCTGGGGCAGCCATATTCTTTATAAGTGTTCAGCTGCAGGTGACCTGAAGTCTAGATTTACCCTGAGACTGCTTTTCAGAATCATACAGCTACTCAGAAATGAAAGATATTGTAGATTGTGACATGCTTTGCATTGGCCTTTGTGAATTGAGCCTATTCCAGAAATTGAGCAGTTTATGTCATTTAGAAATGGAAAGCATTTAAAGCAAAAAGTGCCATACTGTACTTCTTAACATGCATAGTTTTGACACCTTGTTGTGTAAAGGCTTCTGTAATGTTTTCTGTGGTAAGTTTTATTTGTGATTTTAAAACAGCCAATGGACGCAGACCACTTACAACAAGTTTTTTTTCTGTTTACATCATATGCTTTGATTATCCATTAATTACTTTGATCTACAAAGTGCACTTTAATTAGGTATTGTTTCGGTAATTAATTGTCATCTCTTAATGTGTTTCTAATATTCTTTATGTATTTTGTCCTTTGTCTGAAAAGACTAAATTAGGTAACTCTTAGTATGGTTGTCAGTACTTAAAAATTTCTAGTTGCTGAGTGTCACTTAAAAATGAAGTCAGATACATTCTAATAAAGCTGAACCAAGCTAGTGCTTGAAATGGCCAAGTTGGTAAACACATGTTTTAATTTGACAATCATTTAGTTTATGCATTCAGTGTGTCAGGTGCTTCTCAGACTGTTCAGGACTATTCACCATGTCCCATGTAATTCTCCTGTCTTAGATGTCACCCTCTGTCGGATGTTTAGCAGGAAAATGGAATGTATTCAGTCAGTTGTGGCCAAACCAAGCCATGTCACAACAGATCAGCCAGTGACACGCTTTCTTCTGACTGGTGGCCTACTCATAGCATTAGTAATAATATGGCTCAAATCTGATCACATGCTGCAGTTAGCACAGTGCAGACACAAGAGTGTGTCAACTCCTTTCTAGTTTACCAAATGATTGAGCACCAGTTCTCATGTTTAGGCATGTGTTTTATGTTACTATTTTAAATATTATTTTGAGTTTTTTAAGTATGCTGGTTAAATTGTAATTAATGGTACTGAATAAAAAAGCAAACGGTTGACTAAGATTGTCAAGCATTTAAGGACATTTGGAATGACATCTATTTTTCAGTATAAAAGCAAATCCTGTGTGATTGATATGCTTCCAGTCAGTTGCTTTTATGAAAGATGGCTTTATCAAACATGCCCTGCATTTGCCTTTGGCAGAGCAACTTATAAGATATGAAGCAGGAAATCTGAAAAGAATATTATTGATTGCAAGATCAAGATTCAGTGATCAACAAAAGCCAGCTGTGCAGTCGCCCTACTCATTACAAATTGATAAAAGCTATATATCCAGATAGCAAGTTTAAATCCTTCATGAAAGTGTCAACATTACTGAATTAAAGTCTATGAGCAGGTTTCATGTAACAACAATTTTTTTTAATAAATAAAAGTTTCTGCACACTTGTCTTGAAGACCAAGCAGTACAGTTCAATACTTGCGTGAGCTGGAAAGTAAACAGCGAGTTCTGTGATGTGTCCAGGACTTGCAATTCATCCCTTGCTGACTTGAGGACTGGAGAGCGGGAAATGAGTGCCTCCTGTACATTTGTCTAGGGACTTGGGAGCTTTACTTTTGCTAAAGCAATAACAATCTGTTATTGCATGAAATTTCCTTACAGTACAAATCTCACACAACCTAGTTAATGCTTTACAGTCATTAATAATTGAGAGTATTGATAGTTTTTATATTTCTTATATTTGTATAGCACTGCAGTCTGCTGACAAGCATCAAGGCACTAATAAGCAATTTAGCAGTAATTAATTACTTGCTGAAGGTCCCTGCACAGTGACTTTCAGGAGTCTTAAACAGTCGCGCTTGAGTTTACATTCAATGTAATCATTAAATATATCTCGGGTTACATTTAATGGTGATATTATTAATAGTAACTAGTGATATTAATAATGGGTTACAATATTCACAGTGTGCTTAATGTTAATAGTAGTGTTTTTGGTGACAGATTATGGCTACGATAAGAAAGAAGCTGGTAATTGTTGGTGATGGAGCTTGTGGCAAGACCTGCTTACTGATCGTCTTCAGTAAGGATCAGTTTCCAGAAGTCTATGTTCCAACAGTGTTTGAGAACTACGTTGCAGACATCGAAGTAGATGGCAAACAGGTGAGTTTCTCAAGCCTTATTATCAGAACTCAATGTTAAATCTGTGAAGTGGGTTTTAAAGTATTTTCAGGGTTTATCATACATATTCATTTATTTGAGTTCACAGCAGTTTTCTTCACGAGTTATTTTGTCATTTAAAGATTATTCCAGGAAACAGGTGGAAATTTTATGTCCCTGTGCTGTTACCTGTTAGCAGTGTTATTTTAATGTGGATAACCAACATAAATTCTTATACAGATTTGAGATCAATATTTCCATTTTAGAAAATATGACATAAGACTTAGCTTCTGTATATTGAGTACAGTACAGTTTGATTACACCTTAAGCAATGTTTTATCAGTGTGTTTACTTTTATGACACTTAGAAGTGCTTTATCGTGTAAAGTGTACTGATGGAGGATGAAATTAATATTTGCAACTTTACTTCATGAACTGTATTCAAATGATGCCTGGTTATTTCTGGATAATGTGATACCCACCTGTTTGGAATACCACATGACTAAAAGGTTAAGAGGAATTGACTGATTAACAATAAACCTGAATTAATTACTGTAAATATACATGTTTTTAGTTTATCAAAACATCAGTTACTTTAAATTTGATTGCAATCAAAGTTTTGATGCATGTTTTGTGTATATGTATAGTTCTTCAGACTTGTACTGTGACAATGATTGGTTCTAGTTCTGCCAAAAAAACTGTGCCAAAATTTCCTGCAGAAAGCTGCGATTTCCTTTCAAAACAATTCATATTTGCAGGTTCCAATCAGAGCAGTAATATTAAACATGCATTTTATAATCTTACAATATATCACATATGTGTTAGAAATTATTCATATTATTGAAAATACAATGTAATAGTAATGTAATTTACTCAAGTAAATCAACTCAAGTTTACCTAATTCACAAGAGAAAAAAATATTTAGCCATCAGAAGCTGCTGTGCTTATGTGGGGCAGGCTGAACAAGGAAATGATCTCAAAGTGCAGTACAGCTGCTGAAATCTGGATATAGGCTGCAGCAGTTGTTCGACTTGTATTACAGACGAGTTCCGCTATGCGACCTGTTTGTCAGCTTCTTCAGTTATGTGCATTCAGCTAACTTTACTTGAACAAATTATTTTCCAGTTTAATTTGTCCAAGTTTTGCTAATTTAGTGTATAGTTGTTTCATGGAAACTGTGACTTCACAGACTGAAAGCAAGTTTTGACGTTGCTGTTGCATTTTATTTCTAAAATGTTTGGGAAAATGGTGACGTTATCCATATCTAATGAAGTTTTTCATCTGCAGCATTAGCTCATTCTTTTATAACTAATTAAATGGCCTTAATTGTTACGATAAAGTGCTTTGTAATATAATAATTTAAAAAGTTCATGATATATTCTGCCTCTCCATAATGTATTTAATTGAAACACATAGACACTGTCTTCTTTTGAAGGTTATTTAAGTTTCTACATCGCTGAGATCCTGTCAGCATTTTTGCTAAGAAATATGTATGTATGTATGTATGTATTGGAGCATTTACCGAGAATGCTAAGATGGATGCTTGGAATCTCGCTGAAAAACAAGAAAAGGAATGAGTATATCAGACAGAAATTGGGAGTGGCATGTATGTCTGACAAACAAGAAGCCAGGTTGAGATGGTATGGTAATGTGATGAGGAAAGAGGAGGAAAGCTGCATTAAAAGAATTATGACAGCAGAGGTTTACAGATGACGCAGTCAGAGACGACAAAAGAAGAGATGGGGAGACATGATTCAGCAAGACCTAAAGCTCCTTAGCCTGAAGAAAGAAGATACTGGAGACAGAAACAAATGAAAAAGAAGGATCATTTTGGTTGACCCCTCCCCTAGGAGGGATTAATTCTAACCAGAAGGAGAGAGATAGAGACAGAGAGAGACAGAGATATGTACTGGACCATTGTTATAGCGCAGACATGTAGAGACAGACCAATGAATTTCCATAACCAGAGCTTTTCAGTTGTTTTGTTTTACTGTGCATCAGATGATCTCTTGCATTACTTGGTGCTATAGAAGTGTTTTTGCTAAGGTTAGACTAGCGGGATGGCCTTTGATGTTGCAAAAGCTACATACTTAGAAAGTATAAATGATGAGTTTGAGCTTCTGCTGAAACATATTGGTGACAAGTGTACTAGCTTAGTGGACACATTGCTTGAAATATCACACTGCAGATCTATTACCCAGTTCTTTAAGTCTCACCAAGTACCTATGCAGTGAAAGGAACCATGGTCTCACTAGTAAGTGTGGTATGCCATAGCAGTTGATAATGGATTAGGTACAGTGTTGTAGAATTATGAAAACTGCTTAAGATATAAGGTGTATTGGCATGATTAGGAGTTAAAAGCCGTTACTTGATTCTGCTTTTTACAGAAAGAGGATGAAATTGTCACTGCCTTATGGTTGCTTTGGTAGCTTTGCCCTTGAATTTCACACATTGAATTGAATGCAGAAAAAGATGACTATGCAATAGCAAGAAATTGGAGAAGTTTAAGACAATTAATTCAAAAGTGTTGTAAGGTATGAAAATAAACAATCGAGAAGTTGTGTTCCTGTTGCTTGAGACACATCAAAAATGTATGCTATGAGAATTAAGGAAATGAATTTTACTTACAGTACAAATTAAGGTTATAGAATGTAGGCATTACCAGATTTTCAGGGTTTGTTTTTATCTTTTGACATTTTACGTGGAGACGATAATTCGTTGAGTCATTTACTGGGATATTCTGAGCTATTTACTTTCTGAAATTTGTTTACTGAAAGGAGATCAGGGCTAGAAAATGCAACTTTTTCATTTTGACATTGGTCAAATCACCTCTACTGGCTTGATGAGACCCACATGAATTTTTTTTAGTTTCACAGTTAAAGCTTTAACGCGTAACATAATCTAATGACATCAGGGGTTGGTTTCTGATGCATGTCAGCCAATGGCATCCAGCCACAATATAAATGCACTGAATACCACTGCACTGAAGGAGATGATTACTGGTACCCAGTCTTTGTATTAGAAGCATTATTATTTATTATTATTATTATTTTGCATTTATTACACGTGCAAGGTAAGTAAATCTGAACCTGAGGTGCAAAGCAATTGTGAGCGAAAAAGGTTAAATTAAATTTGTCTTGATTTACATCAAGTCTTGAAATCTGGAAGTTTCAGTATTGATTTTACAGAATTTAATTTGCTGTATAATCAAAATCTGTAATAGCCAGTGATTCTGTATTGGTTAACATGAAATCAAATATGCTTATACCTTTCTGAAACAAATTCACATTACTTTTGAAGGTAAAATGTAAAAAAATTACAATAAATATACACCGTCATTATTGCAAATATTGGTAAAACACTTCAAACACTACAAATGCTACACAGTTTTTAGTTTGAACACGTAAACAAGTAACCATAGGGAAATTCTTGTGGACTGGAAGAATGAAACTGATCAGAGGAAGAAAATACAGTTGATGGGACTGGTCAGTGGAAATTGAACTATCTTGGGAGCCAGTGAGAAGTCAGATGGTTAACGCGAGCAACATCTTTGAAAATATCGGAAGAACTCCATGTTAAACTGAGAGTTGTGTAAGCTCCAGGGACCAGTCCATGTGTTTTGATGAAAATGGTGAGTTTATTGCATCGGTGATGGCATGTGGTTGGTAGAATGTTGGGTGTACTAACACTAGATGTTCAATATATTTGAATCAAATGTCATGCAGTGTTGGATTCATCTAACATGTTTGAATTTGTGTGTGTGTGTGTGTGTGTTCATACTAATTGCTTTTGGCTTGATCAAAAAGTTCAAAATGTTCAGTGTTAAACTCTGTCTTCTTGGATGAAAACTTGGCATTTGGATTCATCAGGATCTTGGAATTTTCAAACTTGAGTAAAAGCTCAGATTTCAAATGATTGGTTTCAATCACATTGGCCAGGAATTCACCCATGTTATGCCTTGTTATGGTTCTCCCCTACCATTTCCATTTGTAATATGCAATTACATTATGGATTTTACATTTCAAACCTACATTGTCTATCCCTGGGGGTTGATTTCTTGGGGTTAATCAGCAACTTAAAATTTGAAGTAATGAAATTTCTGCATGGTTTAGATTGTTTTGATGCCAGTTACATAAAAAGGCATTTATAAAGTACAGTAAAAACAATGCAAAGTATTGAAATTTCTGAATGATTTAAATCATTATGATGCAAGTGCAGATTAAATAGTTTTATCGGGGTCTTCTAAATAAATAAGACAATTTGAAATGTGAATAAACTAGGCAACTGCTTATACTTTGATTTCTGTGGGCATTTGCCATATGAGAAACTAAGACATGTGGTTGTGATGAAAGCACTTCCTATTAACCTAGCAGTTATTATTTTGGGATTGACATAAGTTTAATGAGTATTTATAATATCTGAGGTTTTGGATACTAGGCATCCATTCATATGGTTTTGTCAAGGCCAAAGCCCAATGATAATGGCCATGGTTCACGAATTACCATGAAGCACTTGTGTAAAAAAAGACTAAAAAAGAAGCCCCAATTGAATATAACATGTTGGGTTGTCAGATCTTCAGTTTATCGACTGAACCCTTAGATGAAATATGGTAGAAAACAGGCTTGCAGTTATTTTGAAAAGTATATTTAACATTTCAAAATTTTAAACAGTTTTACCTTCTAATTATGCAGTTAAATGTTAGGGTGCTGTTTTATTGTGTATTTTTATACTAAGTGACCAGGTTAAGGTTGAGAAACATGACCGTTATAACTTGTGTTTTGCACAAGATTTTGTAAAGCAGTTGGAAGATTTTAGAATTTTAATCTCTGTTTGTCAGAAGACAAATTTATTGAAATCTGATTCAGTAGGAGTTACGATGGCTTTAAGTGAATCAAGGAACCTGTTGACTCAAACACTTGAGTTTTGTTTGACAAAAAAACTGGATTGAGAATATCCTGCAAAACAATAACAGTGGTGTTTTTGCATTTGTGTTACTTTGGAAACTATGCTCATTTTGTTTCTGTGTTTGCCATAGTCTTTCTCTAGTTGTGAAACTAGAGTGTGAATTGGCACAGCCTTTTAACTGTCTGCTATCTCATTTTTTCTGTACCATGACTTAAAATGTTCTGATTGACTGGTTGTGGCCAGACACTGGAAACTGGGTCACATAGGTTAGCGACCGCATGGGCATTGGCAGTTACAGTTCATAATTTCATGGTGATGGCCAGACCTAGACTGAACAGTAACTCCACAGGGTTTGGTGTGTGCTGGGTTTATGGCATATATGCTAGCACATTTTAATGTAGGCTGTGTCTGATGTCTGGAGTTGTAAAGTGATTACTCAGTACTGGGTTTTGATTTGCTATAAATGAAACAAAGTTGCCCAAGCAGTGTGACTGTCATTTTTCATGCACTGAATGCAAGGTTCTTGGGGGTTTGCATTGCTTCAGACAATTTTGTAGCCTTGATCTTTTGGGCCAACGTCTGTCCCTGAATAGCTGTGTGCCATATGCATCCAAAAAGTCCTTTTCATGCATTTTTTTATTTCTTCTTTTAAATCTGCTAGTTCTTGATAATCATACAGTAAAGCCCGGTAACACGTATCCAGGTAATGCAAGCATTCACGTAACACATGCTTGACACACAGTAGTTGCATCCCAAGGCTACCAATTTAACAAGTGGAAATTGTACATGGACTAGCTAGTAAGTAAGCTATATTGGTGACGTCTTGCACGTTAGGCTGTCTCATTTATACATGATTGGGCAGTACATGTGAGAATTTCCTGTACAGGCATTTCCTTTTTTGTTACCTCTTTTGATTGCGTATGTTGGTGAGACATATCACACTATTCACACTTTCACAGTATAATTTTCTAGAAATATGTAATTAGAAATTTGATAATCTTTTTAGAGTAATATCATACCAGCCTTTTAATAAGCATCTGTGAAAAACAAGCTTGAGAATTGTTCTGCTCATCCACTAACAGAGTCATTAATGTCAGAGGATGGCAGGTTTGAGTACTGTACCTGCCAATGAACACCACCGCAGAAATTCAACCTTTAGATCAAGGAATAATTAAAAATTTAAAAAACTGTCAGTGGCTGCTGATTTCAGAAATGGTGTCCGATTTCCAAATTTTTGTCTGAGGAAAAGATGCCTGAGAAGTAATGCTGTTGAGTTTTACAACTAACTTGGATGGCAAGACTGAGAGCAAGAGCTCAAACACAGGATTAAATGATGCTATAGCTGATGCTGTAACATATAACCCACAGAAGCTCTCGACAGTATAGACATGGCAATTTGATTGTTAGAGGAGCAAGACACGGAATGCCATGGAAATAATTCACATCAGAAGAATCAGATTTCTTACGAAAAAAGAGTCATAAACCAAAAACAGCAAAAATAATGTCCTACTTTTCTTTATGAAACAACTTGATCTACAGCAAAAATAATGTCCTACTTTTCTTTATGATTGACAAACACCTTGATCTACAGCAAAAATAACATTCTACTTTTCTTTATGATTGACAAACACTTTGATCTAAGACCTCATTGCCTATGTGGGTACTTTATAGAAAGTAAAATCTAGTTCACTCTGTATTGCTGTGGACTGTGTGATGTATCATCTGTTGAAATAAACCAAACGGGCATTCGCACGAATCTAACTTGAAACTATTCTTTTGTCATGTGGGAATATTCTCATCTAAATTTATATTGCTTACACTGAAGTCAACAGACAGGCATATTACAAGGATGCCGAAAATATATGTATGTATACAAACCCAAGTAGGCTATATGCCAAGACATAAATGCTAAGATGTTCAGTGTATTCCGGTAGCAAGCGACCCAGTAATGTGTGGTTCTGAAAGCTTGATTCTTGATATCCGCATGTTATTAGGCTTTTACTGGAATAGGAAATTATATTGCAGCATTTGTACAGAAATCCTTACTCTTTCACGTCGGTGCAATATTTTCACATTGTGATAGCAGTCATGCAGTACTACTTTTTTGCAAAGCACACTATTAATTCTGGAGTTAGTTACAAGGTCCACATAGAGCAGTCACCATTATGGATTTTACATTTCGAACCTACATAAATGGTCTTGTCACTGGGGGTTGTTTTAATTTGATTATCCCTAAAATTGCTCGGTTGTTAATATCAAAAGTCCATTTCTTATTATTGGTAATATTAGTCTAAACAATATAAATTACTTACATGTTATGAAGCATCTGTTGGAGGTCTAAAAATTGTGGTCATCTTATCTCCTGTAAGGAGCAGAGTCCTGGACCTTGAAGGATTTAGAAATCCCACACAAGACAACTTGAAAAAATATATTTTAACTTGTCTTAGCAGTTGGCATATGTGAAGTTTTTAATAACAGTAATAAGTAAATAAAAGGTGACATGCAAGATTAGTAAACTGTCCTTCAGTGAAAAAATTATTTCCTATTATTTCTCAGCACTTAGCTGTTTATATTTAGTAAATATTATGTTTTGCTTGAATGTTTTCTCACTGAAGGATATCTTTAAAGTGCCATATAAATTGTTTACCAGCAACATTAGTATATCATCTCTAAGTCACTGCCAGACATGGTTCGTCTTCTTTCTTATGATGAGTGTCCTTGCATTCATGAGGCTTTCCTGTTCTGGTTGAATTGGGGTGTGCTTGCTGTAGTTTAACCCTTACTGTTGTTGAATAATGATTAGTGTTGTTTGTTGGTTATTGACCCAAGAGATTTTAGGCTTTTTTATAACTTGACTGATTCTTAATTAGGGATTAGCCTAATCCTGTGATATTGCAGCATTTCAGTGAATTAAAGGCTGGTTTTCTTAACTGCATAGTTAGCTTAATTTAACTTACACTGTTCTATTTTGTTAAAATTTATGAATGACTTTAACACATGTCTCATTTCTTATCTAAAATGAACCAAATGTTTCTCGGAAAATTTAAAGCTTGGTACTCCATTTGTGTTTGCTAAAAACTTTCATCTCTGCAGTATAGTTAAATTTGATGTTGAATAACTGGTAAATTTACATGTAATAACAAACATTAAAGAATTTCATATTACAACAGCTGCTGTAATGAATTGACATGATTTAGTGTGAGTTAACTATTCAGTTAGTGAAGGAAATGCTTCATACTTCTCTATAAGTATTTGGCTTTTGGTTTATTTCCTGGCCAGGGCAGAAATTAAGAGAAAATTTCTTTTCACTGCATATGACTTAATTTTAATTAATGAAATGCTGCAAAGTAAATGTTGGATTTATTATCTCACCAGGCATGGTTTCCAAGTAGTGAATTACATTGTACATAGGAGTTCAAATGTGAATTGTACTGTAGCCATTTGGAATTGCACTTTGGACAATTTGGAATTGTCCGTAATCACTGCTTCCTGATTTTAAAGGTTTTATTTTACTGTACAATCAGGTGTTAAGATATTATGTAAATGTGTTCTAACAAATTCTAATGAAAGGATATTTGTAAGAGACTAATCTATTGTCCATAGTTTGTAGAATTTAGAATTAGAAGTGCTCTAATTTTAAAATGTTAAAAAAAAAACAGATTTGAATACAGGATTGTTGAATTTTGATTATTTTGTTGCTCTAGGTTGAGTTGGCATTGTGGGATACTGCTGGCCAAGAGGATTATGACCGCCTGCGGCCGCTGTCCTATCCAGACACAGATGTCATCCTGATGTGTTTTTCCATCGACAGTCCAGACAGTCTGGAGAACATCCCGGAGAAGTGGACACCAGAGGTTCGTCACTTCTGTCCCAATGTGCCAATCATCCTTGTCGGCAACAAGAAAGACCTTCGGACGGATGAGTCCACGAGGCGGGAACTGGCTAAGATGAAGCAGGAACCAGTGCGACAAGATGATGGACGAGCTATGGCTGAAAAAATAAGTGCTTTTGGGTATTTGGAATGCTCGGCAAAGACCAAGGATGGTGTCCGTGCAGTTTTTGAGACAGCCACACGTGCTGCTCTTCAGGTCAAAAAGAAGAAGAAGCAAAAGTGTTGCCTGCTGTAAACACCTGCTTTGAAGTTGCCTACTTTTTCAATTGTTTTGATTGCTACAACGTACCAAAGTCGCCTACTTGGATGATTTCGTAAACTTTTGTTTTGCTTCTTAAAGAGACACAAAATTTTGAGGACAAAAACGCTGGTAGCTTGCTTTCTATTGATGCACTAATCATAAGAATATGCCGTGGTTTTAGGTTTCAGCATTAGACACTAATGCTTGGCAGTGTTGATTGTTAGGCAGTCACTTTAGCCTGGAATCGATCTTTGGAAAGCAGCTTTAGCTTAACCATGATTGTACTATGAATTATACTTCTTAAAAAGAGGAAATATTAAGTAATTCTCAAGTTTTCTGCTTTGAGAAAGTTGAACTTTAAAAAAATTAAATTGCTGGTGCTTGATAAGAGTCTGACACTGTTTCATGACTTGTCAAAATGCAACATATCTGGATTTTTGAGTCATATTACATTTCATTTATGCAATGCCAGTTAGAGTCCACTACAAATTGGTTGGACTGCCAAAAATAAGCATCTGGTAACAGCAGACTTTGGCCAGAATTCTCACATATTCTCAAGTAACTTGGTAGTTTGGTTGTGGTTTGCATTCAGACATTTGTGTTGAATTACCCATAATGTCCATTATAAGGGTCTGGTTGCAGGCATCAATATCTCTTAGTACTAGATAATTCATTTGTTAGTATTACTAGCTGCATTAGTGTTCCTGTTGCCTGAGTTCTTCTCATATTGAGGATAATTGATTTCTGTCTGGTAATTTCTGCCTTGTCAGAATGCTTTTGTACTCTTTATCTTTGGCTGTTGACCCAGAGTTAATTATGACTTAATCTGGATGAGCATGACTTGAGCCAACAGGGTGCTTGCGTTGGACATTTAGTAGATTCTGATCCCTAAGCTGAAGACCGGGGTGGGTTGAAAGTAGAATATATAAGATTGGTGCAATATCTTTTGTCGTAATTAAGGTACTTTGCTGTAAAACATTTGCCTTGTGAACTGAATTTTTGTGTAAAGTATATGCTTGCTTTAGAGATTTAAATATATGAAGTAATGTGCTAGAAAAATTGCCATTGTGAGCCTGCTCTACCAAGTGGCAGTTTGTAATTGTTGCATATGTGCTCTGACTGAGATTTTGTGGATGTACCTGGCAGGATTAGAAAGTAGGATGGGAGGAAGTATGATGAATGAGAGAGAATGGCAAGAGGGTGGTTGAAGTCTTGGTCAAGAATGGTGACAGATGAGAACAATTAGCCTGATTGTTGTGAAAATATAAGATTGGGGAAGGTGAAGGAAGATCATTAAGAGAAGGAATGACCTGGAAAATATTTCTTATGGACATGAAAGCTCTTGCATTTGAAGGTACTGTGGCCATTTAGTTTATTATGCAACTCTGACTTGCTTATTGACTAGTTCTGGGGTGTGAAAGTTTACACGTTTAGCTGGTGCTTCTGTAATTGAGTTGTCTTAAGACTAAAATATCTTGCAAAATAATGATTCTATGCGTGTTATCAGGCTTCCATGTCTTCATAGCAAGTTTATATGCAAAGTTATGCTGCATGAGACTGTGAGGTAAAAGTTATTAATTGTTATTAATTATGGGTGTTTGAAATTTTTGAATGCTAACACTGACTAATCGTGGCTGTGAAATCTTTCTGTTTTTTGCCAGTGTCTGCTTTTTCTGGCTCTTCTTGGAGCTAAGGGATGTAGTTCAGCTGAACAGCACATTGACTGAACAGTTCATCTGGTCAACTGCTCTTGTATAATTGGCATGTTAACTTGTCCGAATTTGCTACTACTTTACTCATTTCTAAGATTACTTCATGCACGTTCCACTGTGCAGTTTACTCAGCTACTTTGCCATGAGTGCTTGACGTTATGGTTGAGACTGTTTCAGTTGGAATTTGAAAAGTCCATGTCCAAAAATAACCTACTATAGAAATTTTAAAAATCTTGAGATTGCTACAATGTGTAGTAGACACTGACATTGTGAATTGTCAGTACTGATTTGTATGACATAATTCTGCAATTGGAAAGGTGCTGTGCAGTCTGTATTCGATGTGCTTTTGAATGTGTTGTTGCAATCTTGTTCGGCTGTATGTCTGACAACAGTACTGTTTATTAAAGAATATAAACATAATTTCACTCTTGTGACATCATCTTTACGTTCTAACATAGATTTTGAGTGTGGTGGTAGAGGCAACCTTGGCTGAGTTCTGACATCATCCTGTGGTAAAAGTCCCAGATTAAATATCAGACAAGTAAAAATTGCACCACTGTTCCCATGACTTAGCTTTCTTTGGGCGCTGTAGAAATCTCAAGGTTTTTATGATTATGCCTCAAACTGAACGGCTAAACTCGTAGACAGAAGCTCATGGCAGTCCACATCCCATTGGCCAGTGTTGAATAAGGCTCTTATGAGTGGAATGTGGTCCCACAGGTGGATATGTTCTGGAATAAAGGTACTTTCAGTGCTAGTTTTGAAACTAAGAAGTAGTTTAAAGAAGATGGAAAAATTGAGGGGAGAGAGGGAGACTTCCTTTAGCAGCTGCATTTTCCATGAAAATTTGGAAAACCATGATGATCTGTATTAGATACAGGTCTTGAGAGCAGAAATTTGAAAATTTAAACAGTATGCATAATACAATATACATGATCTTGAGTTACAATATGCATGTTTAAAGTCTTTTTAGGTAGTTATTTTCAGTGTTTAAGTGTTATAGAGGTTTAGTTCTAGGTTTGTGACTTTTCAGTTTGCAGTTTCTTATATCAGCATGATTTTTATTTATAGTTTCAGTTATTGTTGCTGAATATGAGTATTTTGTTAATAATGTTAAGTTTGAGGACTGAACAACCTCAAGGCTGAAAATTTGACCTTTGTAATGAGGTCATGTGGTACTGCTAAATGGTAGTCATGGCTTCTGTAACAGAAGCCAGAAGTGCAGAATTTATTTTTGCCAAATCAATTATGCTGTGAAGATACTGGTTTTGGGCGGCCAGAATATTATCACTATAAATTCAAGTCATTTCGTAGCTTTTAAAATGACTGTCTTAATTTTGAGAACGGAACCTGTGCAAATCAGTTCCAAAACAAAGTTTTTGATAAATAAACTAAAACACCACATATTTTGTCAATCACTGATCATCATAATCTTTATCAGCTCCTGACCATAACTTTCTGGTAACTATGGGTGCAAATGAGTGACCGGATATATCCGTTTTCTGGGATTTCACGTCAGATCAGGTGCTTTTCTCAAGCATAGTCGGGGTCTTCTAGTGTCTTCATTTGTATTGTACTGGTTCCCAAATGATTATTTAAAGCACAGACAAGAGTTAATTTAAATTAACATTGGAATATAATTTTGACCTTCTGCTTTGAAATGTATTGGGCTAACCTTGTTCCTTGTTTATGAGCCTCTTCTGACACTGAGGCAAGAAGTGCCACAATTGCTGATGTGGTTATACATGTTCAGAAGTTTTTACTTGCTTCTGATTTCTAACCTATATTTCTGTATAGTAAGACATTTCTTAACATGCCATGTGTCCATCGGCTGAGCGAGGAATCGTATGTTTGGAATCTTGCTAAAAATGGCAGAAACGATAAGCAATTATAGATGACAGTCCTTCAAATAGTAGTTTTTACTGTGTCAGTGAGTTACTTTAAGTTGGAAGTTATGGAGGTGATATGTTTGAGAAAGTTGCTTCCTTCAAAAGAAGTAACTGTCAGAAGCACTTGTGCACTAAGGAGTGGAGTTAGCATGATTTGTCATCTTGTTAAGCTTTCAGGATGAGTGTATACGTGTACGTACATATGTAAACGTATGTGTGTATGTTCCTGCCTTCCTGCTTAGCTATGAACCAGATCAAATAATGGTATGTGAGACAACTATGGTGGAGTTTTATGTTGGTTTGTGATTGGTTTTGTTGTGAAACTTCCTTGATTGTCCATTGCATCCTTATCATATGCTATCAGTGACAGCAATGGGATAATTTGCATTGTGCATGTGAGTATTCTGTTTTGGGAGTTGACTGAGGAATGAGCAGGGTGCATGTTAGTACACATCTTTTCAAATAGTCCATGTTATATCAAGGTGTCCCAGTTTTCAGTTTTGCACATCCAGAACACAGATACAGCAAGCTCATGCGGGCATTGGTAGTCATGGCATTGCAGTAGTTTTTGTAGCAACATAAGTGATAACATAACTGTAATTCTATGAATTAATCTGATAACTTCAAATTACTATTTTGTTGATATCTGATGTGGAAGCAGCAACAGTAGCACCAAAAGTTCTGTCAACTGCCAGGTCAGTCCACTGAGATTAAGAAAGTAAGTAAGCAAAACATTTGTTAACACACCATGTGTCCATCGGCTGAGCGAGGAATCGTAGATGAATCACTTTGGTCAGACAACAAAAGCAAGACGGTACAATTAGGTCTTAAGCCGCTTTACGAAAATGTCTAATGAGATATTGTTGTGAGTAATGTAAACAAGGAGACTGTTCCAGATGAATGGTGCAGAATTGCTGAATCCGCATCTGGAGAATTCAGACCGATATCAGGAAGAGACACGGCTTTGTATAGCTGAATGCAGCGATCTGGATGGCTGATAACACTGTAAGGACGATGACAGATAAGCAGGCTGATTGGTTGAGAGAGTCTTACGTGTAAGGAGAGCTATCTTGTAAGTGATCCTGGAACTGATAGGCAGCCAGTGTAACTTCGCAAGTATGGGAGTGACATGATCAAACCTGTGGGTTCCTGTCACTAGTCAGGCTAGCGAGTTCTGGACGCGTTGCAGTTTGGCAATGTTGGACTTTGTAGTGCCGTACAATAGGGCATTACAGTAGTCGAGTTTTGCCCTCACTACACTACAAGCGAAACTGTTACTCAGTCAGCGTGTGGTGGGCAAGCCTGTTGTAACCATGATTTTTTCCATGGAAATGACAGTTATGCAGGTGATTGTGGTCTTGGTGGAGGTGCTTTCTGTGAAATTTGGATATGGTGGTGGTGCTAGTCTTTTTGAAAATTGCAGTGTGAGTCTAGTGGTCTTGGTGAAAATTGCGGCACTGAATTTGTGATGGGGCAGTATTCTTTGTGAAACTTGCAATGAGGCTTATGGTCTTTGTTAATGTGGTATTTTTAGATGATTGTTTTGGTGACAACCGTGGGATGGGTAGGGAAGTATTGGTGAAAATTTTGGCAACACTTGGTTATCTTGGTGATATCAGTGGTGAGGTTTTTCTGTAAACTGAAAGCTGTGTTCTAATATAATTTGTTTGATTTCTTAAGGTTGAGCTGGCATTGTGGGATACGGCTGGCCAAGAGGATTATGACCGCCTGCGGCCTCTGTCCTATCCAGACACAGATGTCATCTTGATGTGCTTTTCCATCGACAGTCCAGACAGTCTGGAGAACATCCCGGAGAAGTGGACACCAGAGGTTCGTCACTTCTGTCCCAATGTGCCAATTATCCTTGTCGGCAACAAGAAGGACCTTCGGACAGACGAGACCACCAAGCGCGAGTTAATGAAACTCAAGCAGGAACCTGTCAGGCCAGAAGAAGGCAAGGCCATGGCCGACAAGATTGGTGCCTTTGCCTACCTGGAATGCTCTGCCAAGTCAAAAGAGGGAGTCCGACAGGTGTTCGAAATGGCAACAAGGGCAGCCCTGCAGTCAAAAAAGAAAAGAAAGGGTGCTTGCAATCTGCTTTAATTTGAAGAACATATAAAACTTATATTTGACAGTGAGGACTGCCAGTATGGATAACATAAGCTTGCTTCATTTTTAATATACTGTAGTGAGATTACCATTTGCTGTGAAAAAAATGTTATCAGGCGCACTGAGTTTGACGCAGTTTGACACATTCAGCCAGGATCAGGATTAAAAGTGAAGTTACTCCTGTAATTGATATAATTAGCCTCAGTTTTGGATTAGGATGGTTCCCTGTAATAAATTCAGTGATTGAAAAACGAATTGTCAACTTTGTTTATTTGGATTTCATGTGCTTTAGGGATTGTCCATTTTCAGAGGGAGAGGGAGAGTCATCCAAATGCAGATAAGGGGTAGAGGTTATGCCCAATGCTGGCTTTCGCATTTAAATCAAACCTTATTGGGCTGACTTGACTTTGTAGAGCACCCTAGAAGTAGCCTGCTACTAACGATGAAATATAAATTGTCGTAATTACAATTACTAATATAGTTGTTTCACCACAGCCTGGGAACAACTTCAGTCTGACGGCTGAGAGAGCCTTAGTACTGCCTTGGAGGGAGGGGAGGGTAATGCCTAATGCAGAGAAGGGGAGGCAGGGTTAAAACTAGGCCATGTAGCATGCTACTAACGATGCAATATAAATTGTAATTACAATTACTAATATAGTTGTTTAACCACAGCCTGGGAACAACAACTTCAGTCTGACGGCAGAGAGAGCCTTAGTACTGCCTTGGAGGGAGGGGAGGGTAATACCTAATGCAGAGAAGGGGAGGCAGGGTTAAAACTAGGCCGCTGCGGAAGGCAATTAGAACGACCCCTTCCATTGTCATTCTACTTGACTGTTGGAAGAAGGTTGCTATTCACTTGCTGCATAAGGTACCGGTTGATCACTAGGTAAAATTTTAAACCCCATTCGTGATTTTTAGACTGAACTATTTGAGATCCTGGAGGCTGAAAAGACCAGAAGGCAGGCTACATTGTATAAGCAATTTGGAAAAGGTGTTTTGAGTTGGGATCTGAGCAACAAGAAAATCTAGTCTAATGACGATATAACCGTTATAATGTGCAAGGCATCAATTAATGGTCGCTTCAAAAATCAATCTGTTGGAGAAGTACAGTTGAAGTATGTACAGGGCAACAGAAGTCGGCAGGTAGACGAGGTGAAAAGATGAGTTGTGTGTTCGGGCCTGAATGATGCTAAAAAGCTGAAAGCATGCACATAACTGGACCGTGAAAATGTATATTTTGGGGCCTTTGTTACGGCTCTGGCCAATGGACTCTGAACCATGTGGAGTTTTTGCAAATACCGCCTGAGTGACACCAGTGGGAAATGAGTTGAGTCGGCCAGAAACCACGGCATTTGCTAGTGAAACCAAAGCAGATCTGATTATACGAACATCCTGTACGTGAAAGTAAACTGATATGCATATGGCCCGAACATGATCAGAAAATTGCGTACAGTGGAGTCAAAACGGTTTGACTGCCGTATGTCATATATGACATGACATGAATGTCAGCCTTAAATTAATCACATGTAGGGCCTACACGTTGGCTTTGGTTGAATTCTGGGCAAGTCGATTCATTTCGTGCTTAAGCCTAACCACATACGGTCGCTATATAAAACCGTGTACATTAGCATATAACCATGTATTGGTTATTGAGGTGCATTTATAGGCCACACGTAATTTTCACCATCCTTTTCCTAGCATGATTGTGGCGCCTCTCTCCCTTAGGGGTTGTCCATAATGGACGTCAGAAAAATGACCTACTTGGACCCTTCCTGCCCCTTGTCTGTGTTTGGCATTAAAATTAATGTACGCTCCCAATCCCCCTTTGCGGACCTCCGCATTAGAAGGGAGTACTAAAGCCTAGGTTAGGCTACCGTGTCGATTTTGCAGGGTTACCTGTGATGCGGGGTGAGGTAACCCTACTTCGATGCTGCCGCGTGTGGCAACGGGACTCAAATTAAATTCAACGTAGTACAAACTGCTGTCTGGCTGAAGTTAATTGGTCTTTACTAAAATAATTAAGTACTAAATTTAGATACGGCTGGGCGTCAAAACAAAATCGATAGGCTAAGCAGGAAGGGTTCGGTTCAAGGTCAAAATCCAAGAGTCAGGCAGGCAGACAATCAGACGGAATTGGAATTGAACCGGAACGTGAGATACGGGGAAGACGAAGAATCAGGATAGGATTTGTGGAAGAGGAATGTTGCAAGTTTTGAGTGAGAGACTTGCGCAGAGGTGCAAGAGGTGAAGCGTTGGTGAGTTCGTATGTTGGGTCAGATAATTGTCCTAATTCTGCTTCAAGTTTATTCCAGAGGTTTAGGGCAGCGATTTCCAAATTTTAAGGATGAGGTGACAGGAGGGCGGAGAAGTGTCAGGGCGGAAGAGGACCGGGTTGAACGGAGTGGTTGGATGTAAATGACCGACAGATAGGAGGGTTGGAAGGACTGGAGTGTGTTGTAGGTAACTTAGTGATTGGACTTCGTACTCTATTCGTTCAGGTATTTTGAACAAGTGAAATGATTTGAAAACAGGGGTGATGAGATGGTGTTTGGGAGTTTTGGTGACAGCAGGAGCGATAGCATTCTAGTTTGCTTGAAGGCTTGGACTGTTTGGATGTAGTCTATGTTCATAAAAAGTGAATCGCAGTAGTCTAGTTTAGCATGGACTATGGATGTGACGATGGTAGATGCAGTTTTGAAAAACCTGTGCAGAAATTGCAAGAGAGGAAGCAAAGATCTTAGAGTCGTAGACTCTAAGATCTTTGGAGGAAGTGTTGGTGAGTTCGAATGATGGGTCAAATAACTGTCAGTTCTGGTTGGAGTTATTTGACCCATCCTACGAACTTTCTGCTTATCGATTTTATTTTGACTGAGTGCCTGTAAATAAACTGGTTCCCCCGACTTAACTTTGTTTGGGCGCTGTAGAAATCTTGAGATTACGATTACGATATTATCAAAGATCTTAAATTCAGCTGGCACTCAACGATGAAATGATGTCATTGGATGGGAGGTGGTCAATCTCAACATATGTCGTTCGTGGTTCTAGCATGCCTTCATTATTTGGTAGGCGTATGCTGGTCATATTTATTCTGGCGAAGATAAATTCTAGTGAAATCTGTTTTTAATGCTGAAATCTATCGCATTCTGAGAATTTAAAACATACCGACGACATACTATTTCTGCGCACTTGATTTCACAGAAGAGAAGAGCATCTTATCTCTGTTCGTTAGCGAAATATGGTACGTACGCTGATATGTGTATATTGTTAAGTGTAGGGCGCGCTGCTTCGAACCAAATCGTAATCGTAAACTAACGAATTTTTAAAGCGTTACTCTAAAGCTAAGCGCAGGGCACCGGCTTATTCTGCATCAGGTCAGATGAGTGGTTCAGAGATACCTTGGGAAGAACAAAATCCTGTTGCCAGAAGACCAGAGAGAGGAGACGGAGGACTATAGACTACAGACACAGTCTGCTTGGAACGAGACGCTTCCACGATCCTATGAGGACCAGCTTTCCTTTTTGTCAGCGTAATTTTGGCATCTGTGTAAATATTTGATTTGTCTGTTTTCACCAGCAGTCCACAGCAGGCCTTTCATTTGAAATTGACACCAGGATTTTTCCAATTTTTGCCCAATTCTCTACCTGTTCTTTGCAGAGATGCAAATCAGAAACCACATGCTGTAACTTGTCCTTGTTCATTTCATTGGCCTTATCTTAAAGACTGCATTGCTGACCAGAAACAAAGTAGGTTTTTTAGGTTGTTTAAAAGACCAACAGATGCCCCAGTTAGGATTTTTGTTTTTGTTGTTTGGTACAAAAGACAAAAGGAAAAAAATTTTGTTTTATGTTTTTGGTTGAAAAACAAATTGTAATTTATAGCATTGCTTTGGTCATGATGTTTAAGCAGATCATGCTACATCATGGCACTGAACACATACTTAAATATTCTGTGCACCACTATAGTTCCCTTTATACCATCTGGTGGAAATAATAAACCTAAAAATCGAGCCTAATTTTTCACAAAGTAAGTTTTCTGCATTTCCTGCTAGAAACTGAAAATGACTCGGTTTTTGCTTGAACAGCTGGTCATGAATTCATGATAGTGTACTAATGAATAAGCTGGCGTCCTGTGCTATTTCAGCAGTGAGGTATCCGGAGTTTAATTGCTCTCATAAACTAATAGACAGCTTATTATAACTTCATCTGTCTTTGTCTGTCTCTCTGTCTGTGTCTGTGCCTGTCTGTATTTCTGTCTGTCTGCCTCTGCCTATTATTATTATTACGAAAATTTGTAACGCGCGCAAAGCTTATGACTCAGCATCCTAAACTACTGCTACCAGTTTGATTGGACTTCACACTGTTTTAGGTCCTGAGATAGAAATCTGCAAAATGTAGTTACATTTGGGCTTTGATCCACAATCGTTTTAGGAAGAGTAGGGACATGCATTACCGAAGTGGTTATCCAGGCACCAAATGGGTAATACTTAATTACTGTGGCTTACCTTTATGGCAGCTACATTGTTTTTGGTAAATTTGACCATTATCAGGTCATTTGAAAGCAGACATTTAAAATCTTTAGAAGTATAGACATTTTAAATATAGATTAATTATTTCATCTTTCATTCATCAACAATATTCTTTCAAAAAAGTTGATCAGTTCGTAATTGTAAGCTCAAGATTTCTAGAGCACCCAATGAAAGCTAAGTTGTAAGGACCAGCTTATTCACATGAGCTCAGTCAAAAGAAAATCGATAGGCTGGAAGGGTTCGGTTCTGGGTCAAGACCCAAGAGTCAGGCAGGCAGTCAGAAGAACAGCTATGGTGGATGGTGTTTGGAATTGAACCAGAAAGTGAGATATGTGGAAGAGGCAGAGTTCATGTGTTTGTCTTAGAGTTGATTTTTAAAATAAAAATGAGAATTATAAATTTGAAAATGCATATAAAATTTCACAAACACAACAAAATTTATTAAAACACTGCAACTTGTAGCTATTAGTAAAGCAAACTTGTGGCAACATATGAAAGCTAAAAAAATAACTCGTTTAGTCCAAAAATGGGCTCTTGTTTATTCTAAAGTCATCACCAATGATGACATCTGCCGTAATAGAGTTGCTTGCCATCACTGTCTTCAAGTTCTGAAAACCCACTTCATCAAGGGCGTTTGTTTCAAGAGCCCTTAAAACATTGGCTAAAAATGTAATTTATGTTTTATGCTGATGAGTAAAAACAGATTTTAGTACACAAAAGTGACCAACTATCAAGAAAGAGGACGTGACTGTTTAAATGGCTGGACGTTCGACACAATTATCGTTCAGAGTTGCGTTCTACAATGTTTCTGCAAGCTAACAGATATAAATACAACTAGAAACAGCTATTTATATGAAGGGGAACGTTTATATCATCATATGGTAGTTATCAATGCCATTTGCTCTGACAGAGTTAAAGTAAGCCACCAGTATGGTGGAATAAGCACAGCCCGGTGGATGAGATAATATATATGTAATTAGATGCTGTTTAAACAGAAATTAGGATTTGGTTTGTTATTAAAATAATTTTGAATTTGTAAGCTATTTTAGTTGCTACCGAATTTGCAATGTCATTGGCAGATGGCTTGACTTTGCTGTATTTTAAAGAGTTACTTCAGTCAATTACTGCCTAAATACTAAGAAAATATGCAATGGTTTTGAAGTATTCGGTTAGGAGTGGTTTTCTGTTTTTATGCTATGAACTAAAATCTATGCTTTGGTGATGCTTTATCTTTCAGGAATCATCCATTTCAGATACTGATGGCAAATTTGACAGATCATCATCTGAAGCATCAACTCCTTCAAGTGGTGGATCCTATGAACCATTTCGACCTAAGTATTCTGTCAAAGTGACCGAACCAGTTAAGGATGGCGAGTCGGTGCACTATACGGTCAAAACCACAAGAGTGAGTTTAAACAGTTAGTTCGAAATGAGGACAAACAAAACTGAAGTGGTTTGGTGATCGCTGCAATGTATTACTAAATTTATTTAGATAAATTTCATACATCAGAAGGCATAGTAGGCAGCAAACTAAAGATTTGCTAAATATTCAAGTAGGCCTGTTCGTCACCTTGGTCAGTTTGTAAGCATGATAACTGAGTCACTATTCATTTTATTGGCTCTGAAATTATTAGCACTAAGCCATTTGAAATGATTAAATGAAACAAAATAAAGGTTGACATAGAGAGCAGTCTGAAGATTGATTAGTCTTATTGTTAAAGGAGTGGGGCCTCATCCTTTAGGCATAAGCAGTAATATGTACTGCACTCTCTACATTTAACATTTTGCTTTGGATTGGCATAAAATTTTACAGAGGTTTATATTGCTGGAGGGATCTCCACTAAAACCAGATTTGGTAGGGCTTGGATTATTGGGTGGTGACATGCAAATAGTTTCAGACTGAAATAATAATATTAAAACTCCAGCAATGTTACATCTTGGCATACGTGAGTATCACTATGACAACGGGCAATACATAGGAATGTTATAGGCTCATTTCAGTATACTTTTGAAAAGTTCTAGAAGGGTGCTATATAAATATTTAAGTATAACAATGCATATATGAATTTCTATTTTTCAAGAAAATATAAGCTTATTTATAATAGGTGGGTAGTTGAAGAACTTTTATGTAGCCTAATTAAAAACCACCTGTTGCTTGTGATTATAAATCAGCAAGTAGCACTCATTTTAAACCTTGAAGTTCTTTTTACATAAATATGAAAATATGAAACATTAAACTTGAAGTAGGGTTGAGCTGAGAGAACAATATATTTAAGAACTATACAGGAGCAGAAGTACTTAAGCGTCCAAACAGAGTGTTTGATTTGCTTTTTTTGCTGATGCTTTAACTGAAAGTTGAGGTGTTTTTTTATATAGACTTTGGATAGTGCAGATTATTCTGTAAGAAGAGAATATGAAGACTTTGAATATCTGCACCACTGTCTAATGACACAAAGCAAGATAGATGGAATTATTGTAAGTTTTTTCATGTAATCTATTGCTATTACTGTCGTGTTTTGGGAAAATTCTTCTCGAAAATTAATTTTTAATGAAAATAATTGCCAGTCTTGAAATGATTGAATAAATTATTATAAGGTTAAGAATTACACAGTTGTGCTAACTTTATGGATGTAAGAATTTAGTAGTTAATACTGATTGTTATGCCCAATTTAAAAAAGTTTAGGTACTGATAATTGTAATCAATTCAAAATAGTTGAATTGCTGTTTTTTAAAATTTTTGTGTAATAAATATTTCTTTTTGCAAAAAAAGTCAGAGCATTATTGCTGAAATACCCAGCTTTTAAAGCCACTTCTGGAGTTTGAATTCTGGAGTTCCACATAATATTGGCAGTTTATTGTGGAACCGTGTAGCCCTTGAGTATAGTTGTCCAATAATTGTGACCTGTGGTTGTGATTAATGAAAATTTCCTTCAAAGCTTGACAATGCATTGAAGCTGTATTTGCTATTGACACATAATTAATGATCACTTACCTTACCATACCTTGCCTTACATATTACCCTACCTTACCCTATCTTAACTTACCTTAACATTTTATGGGTTTAAAGTGACTCACTAGACTTTTAATATTTGGTAGAACCACTGTCACTCCAACTCCTCAAAGACCAATTTATCTAATCTACATCTTATCAGCTCTAATACTGACTACTGACTGATTATTATCCAAACAGTTCCACAAGTCTACAACTATTGGAATAAGAATTTCTGCCTTAAAAGTTGCTGTTGGTTTCATCAGTATTTTACCTTGCCTTGCCTTACCTAATCTTAAGTTAACCTTACAATCACCTCATCTTGCCTACCTTATTTTATCATACTGTATCAATATTGTGATGCTCTGTAGCACAGATTGCATATTTAAGTGATGGCATTAATGTGCATAACATGTTAGCTTACAATTTATGAATATTTATAATTGTTTTTTTAGAGATTATGAGTGATATATTATGTCTTGTCATGGAAATATTTGTCGTTTTCAAGATGCCCCCTCTCCCTCTGAAGCCAGCAGCAGAACCAAAAGAAGCGGAAATTCGGTCAAAACGTCAGCTCGGCTCTGCATCTAAAATGCTGATTGGAGATGAGTTTCACAAGGACTGCCATGCACTTGAGAAGTATGTTCGAGAATTTTTTGATCCTAAAATGTAATAAACAAAACTTGAATTTAAAAATATAAATCTAGAGATTAGAAATATGTGTAATGGTATTAACTTTTCAAGTTCTTCAGGAACAGAAGTGTTGTGGAAGGTGATGGCACTGAAGTTGATTGTTACTACCAGGGCTGTTGTTAATATGGATCCAAGAGTTATTGTTATCGCATATGCTTCCCTTTTGCTACAGATTTACGATACTAAACTAACAAGCTTGTGAATATATCTATGTAAAGGAATCTCTGTGGCTTGAAGAGGCAGACAGGTGACATTAGGTTATTATGAGTTTGCTGTCATTTTGACTGTATGCTGCAGTTTTCATGGGATAATTTGTTTGTAAACAATGTTGTAGGTATCTTATGCTAGTCTTGTCACATCCTACGATTGGTGAAAGTGTTTGTCTTGAAGCATTTCTCATCCAGAAGGAGGTAAAATTTTGCATTTGCAGCTTTTGGATCTTGACCCAGAACTATATATTTTGTTTTGACTGAGCGTCTGGCTTTCGTTGGATGCTGTAGAAATCTTGGAATTATGATTACAGTTGGAAGGCTGCACAGATAACTACTGTTGTTAATATGGACCCAAGAGTTATTCAATTTTAGTAGGATAATTTTATTATATTCAAAGTTCTGGAACAGTGTGTTGTGGTGATGCCTGTTGCTAATGCCTGTTAGTTCTGTCTTATGATCTGAGAGTGGATTTTTACTTTTTAAACACAGTAATGCTAACAAAACAAACTACTTTGTCTCTGCTACTCGTTGAACTGCAAGTTCAACTAGCTAAACTTACAGAAACTTCTGAACTTCCTGAGATAATCTGGAATTTTCTAACATTCTTTTAAGGCATATTGTAAAACTGTAAAAAATTTGGCCAAATTTATAACTATATTATAAGCAAAGTTAGCATTATTTTGATCCTTTTCAAATTGAGACATGTCTACACATTGTCACTCTGCAGTTAATCATTTTGGCTTTATTTCTTTTATTCTGATTCAGTTATAAACTCTTTCTCATCTAGATTTACTTGATTTACACCATTTAATCTTTTCAGCTTACTTTTGCCCCAGTTACTGCCATGGGAAGTCAAGCAGTCATTTCTGAAAAGATATGTGTGCCTATTGTGTAAGGCATAGGCCAGGGCTGCTCTAACTGTGGACAGTAGTCCAAATTCAGACTGCTGAGCCTACGCTTCATGCAAAGGTCGAGGAAACAGAAAAATTTTCCATGCTTGTTAGTTATTTTGGGGAACGGTAGCCGATGGTTAGAGTGCTTATCTTTTAACGCAGAGTACGAGTTCAAGCCTCCCCTTAGACAGCTGCTGTAAGGGAACTTGAGCAAGTCCTTCACTTACAATAGCTTTGCACCTCAGATTCAGATTTACTGACTTTGCATGTGTAATACAGTAAATGCATAATAATAATATTAATAATTATTACCCAACCCATCTGCCTTGCTGATGCCATAGTTCATCCCTGTTAAAGAAGCCTTCTCTTCTCTTGACCCTGACAATTTCTCTAATTACAGGCCTATTGGAATTTTAAAGTTTGTATTGAAAATTCTTGAATGGGTGGTGCTGGAGCATTTGCATGAGTGTAAGTGGGTGGTGGTGGAGCATTTCAGTCAGCGTATCGTAAGTTTCACTCGACAGAATCCGCACTTCTTGATGTTCATGATGACATAATGCTTTGTGGACATGCACTTGTTATTCTTGATTTGTCTGCTGCTTTTAATACTGTGGATCATTCGTTTCTTTGCATCGCCTCCAACATTGGTTTGGGGTTTCTGGTCCTGCACTGTCTACATATCTCAGTCCACAAACTCAGTCAATAGACTTAACAGGCACTTTGTTCATGCAGTCCTTTGCTAACATGTGGTGTCCCACAGGGTTCAGTGCTTGGCCCTCTTTTGTTCACAATGTACACCACATCACTAGGTACATTACTCGATAATATCACTTGTTTACATTATACATCATGCCACTAGGTATGCAGCTTGGCAATCTTTGACTAGGTAATTTTAATCTGTTTCTGTTTGGGTGATATTCAGATTTACATTATGTTTGACATCTTGTCTTGTCATTCACCTGTGCAGCTGTTGTCCAATGCCTTTGAGAAGGTGTATATGGTAATTAAAAACACACTAGAAAAAGCTAAAGGAGTCTTGTAGAACTGAGTATGAATTAACCAAGTCTTGGATGTCAGCCAATAAACTCCTCGACCCATAAAAAAATTTGAATGACTTGAACCTTTGAAATTAGGCAACTCAGTTGTTGAGTTGGCTGATTCTGCTTGTAGCTTGGGCGTTGTCTTTAACTTCACGATATCTCTCACTGATAATCGGGATATTGACAGTGTCAATACCCAAGTACCAGTGGCACTTGTACAAGGTATTGAGAAATGCACAGACTCCCATGCATTCCAGATTTAAAAACAATGAAGCAAAAAACCAGTTTGATTGCCCTCATAGAAATAAGTTACTTTATATTCAAGCAGATTATGAATAAACAAGAAAAACTGATGAAAATGATGACATTTTAAGCATTTTCGTTTAAGGACTTTTCTTGCTTTAAATTAGGGTTCTGCATTAAATTTGAATTTATAACATCAAATAACTCTTGAAATGCATGGACGACTGCATTGTAAGATAAAATTTAAGGGTTTCTTAAAACTGGACCATGTGGTCTTGATCCTGGACTTATCCAGTCAAAATTTCTGTACTCCCAACCAAAAAGTTTGAGTGGCCCTGGTATAGGCTTCAGTTGGACTTAGCGCTATGGTGTTTGTTATGGATTTTGTGTGATTAAATTTGTGTTTGTTACAACTTTGTTACATCACAATTTTAGGCACCAATAAAAGCAAAAGCTAAACTTGGTTTCCTGAATAAAATCGTGTCTGGTGTGTGGGAGTCGAGAAAAGTTAATCACACGGTTTGTTCTCAGAGTCTTCCATTTTCTTCTTGGTTTGTATTCCTTAATATTTTTGCAACCACTCATTTGCTGATACTCAATTCCCACTTTAGTTTCTTGCCTAACTTTTGTGTCAGTTCATCATTTTACATGCTTCATTTTCATTCATTTGTACCAGTAATTTTTTCTATGCTTCTGACAACTGTTTTTGGTATAGAGGTAATGTATACATCTTTTACTAAATGCATCTTTTAATAAACCAGATGCTACCTTACCTTAATATTCAAGTCATCTTGTTGAATAAATGATAGTTTGCGCCTAAGCTCACCTTACTTTCGCATACATGACTCCAATATTTCACTTAATACTAATTTTGTAGTTTTTATTACCAGTATTTTTAATTATCTAGCCATCATAAACTCTCAGTAATTTCTCTGGTGTAATTTCTCAATTTTTGAGCTTTATTCTTCATTATTATGTTATTCCTACGAGCTGCCCCTATTGAATTTCAGTCCTGTGATCTTTTGAATGGGTAACCTGTTATTCGAGTGCCAAGGTCACATTTGTGCTTCAGCCTGAAGATCCTTCAAACTCAGGATCATTCTGTTCTAAGGAGTTTCTGTAGAGCTGCATAAATACATGTTGCCTTCAATGTTTTACTTTCATGATATCACAGAATCAGACTGTGCTGCTGGTATTATATATTGTTCTAATTCCATGGAACTGTTTTTGAAGGATATTGACGAATTCTTCCAGAAAGAGAGGGACGCAGCCAACATTTATGCAGCAGCAATTCAAGAAGCTTCAAGTGTATGTTTCCACTGCCTCTTGTTTATTCCTTATAAGTAATTGTAATTGCAATTCAAAATTTATATACAGTAGCATGATTAGCTTCACTAATCAGGCACTTTGTAGCCTAAATGATGCATAAATAATAAATTTATTATTTATGCATTCAAATTGAGTATAATAATATTGCTGTAACTTCTAGTTAGTATTTTCTGCATTACTGTTAAAAGTACCCATTTACAAAAGTTCTTTCAAAAAATTATCCCCCAGAGTTACTGTAGTAAGTCATGAAATAAATCCACGTTGTAAGGTTGACAGTTATTGAAAGTATCATAAGCAGTAACGTTGAAAATAAAGAAAACATTGAACACGCATAAATGCAGCTACCATCCTGCCCATTAGGTGCTGCGTATGAGCACAAATGTAGCAATTAATTTTTCTGTTTCAGAGTTTTAACAAGATGGTTTACTCTCAGCAACGTAAGTTCAATTTAGCATTTTATATTTATTATTTTGTTGTATTTTTAAAAATTTACAACAAAGTTGTAATACCAGTAGTTTCTTCAGAATAATGGCAAATGATAACGATAATAATCAGTAACAATTATAAAGTGCTACATATTGATGATAAAAGTGCCTGCATATTGGAGATCCAATGATGTAGGTTTGGCCCTTCCATTGTGGCAAGTGAATAGTTTGGTATGGAAAATCGTTAGATCTTAGGATAATGGAAATCTTGTCATTAACTGCAGATGTCTTATTGCTGAAGAAATTTGCAATGATGAGAGGAAGACTTGAGTAGTACACGTGTGTGTTTAATAAGTAATCTCTGTATGATTTTGAAAGGGATCAGCAATGCGTATGCACATTTGTCAACGACCCTGAGTCTGTTTAACGTTCACTCTGAATCTGGAGGATCAGATGGAAACAAGTAAGAATGTTATTCTTTTTGACACTAGAACTGCATACATTCTGAGTTTCTTTGCATCACAAATAAAGGCTGTCTTTCTGGTGTTTGTGCAACAAAGGGAGGTTTTGCTGCTGGTTAATTCTTAGTTTCAAGCTTATGTAAAAATATTCAGTGACTTTAACAGAACAGGGTTTGCAGGGGTGATTTTGTTTGATAATAGCATAGAGTTTAGGTAATTTTTAAAGAGTTTCCTCTGGTTTTTGGCTGTTCCATATAGGCTTATCAATATAGGCTTATCGCTTAATTTTTAGAATTACTGATACTCAGTGGTTTTAGCAGCCAATGTAGAGTAAAAGGTTGAGCTTCAGTATGAGTAGCCAGTTTGAGATCTTAGATGTGAAGTCAGGACTTTAGTGCAACTGAAAAATATTTAGTTCAGATGTGAATGTGGTATTTGGAACATGGTACCAGTGTGCTCAGTGTGAAGAGCAGGATTTGGTTGCATATGAATGGCCATCCTTTGGATCTGCATCTTCTTTTGGTGTGGAAAACTACATGATACATTTTACCAACATTTGAAAGGTAACTGAAGAAAAGAATTTGGCTTTTAGTTTAGTTGCATAATAAATTCTTTTAAAGCCGAGTTTATTCTTAGTTGTTTAGGGTGGCTAGTGTTCGAGACTTTTGTTTAAATTGCATTATTTTCAGGGTCCTGGTGAAGTTTGCTGAAGCTATCGATGATGCAAAAGTTAGTAAATAAAACAAACCTAAACAAGTTCTCCTTTTTTCCTTTACTAGTATTTTCCATGTGATTTAGCTTAAAAGAAGTTGGTATTGGGCAGAGAAATATGTATGACTAGCCCTCATGTATCATTCATAGTGCTAAGTAACCCTGTATGCATCAGAGATTTTCATAATAATACGATGATAACTTGTATTATTATTTCCAGTTATTATATCTGGTGATCTGCCAGAATGTGGTGGCTGTCCAAGTGCCCAGGGTGCAGTTCGCTTCTGTACACACACGTCATTTTATTCAAGGGGCCTTTGAGACACTTGGCCCACTGGTATTGGACATAAAGTTTTCGAAAACCTTGGCTGTCATGATTTCAGTGTTTGAGAGAAACAAGCGCTTTTCCAGGGCCTTGCAATTGCAGTCCAGTGTTTTAATGAACACTTATGCCTTCCACTGTAGCACTATTCTTCTGCCAAATATTGACAAAGTGTAGTCCTTCTAGGTATATTGCCTTCTTTTAAGTTGATTTTACATTGCCCTTGGGTACTTATGGTGTCATTAATAATAGTAAATATCATAATAATAATGATAATGTTTTTACATTCTGAAGGGTTTTCTACCTTGCTAAAAGAATAATATGGTATCCAAAAAATTTCTCAGTTGAAAGTAAAATATTCTGGCTTTGCCTTAGCATTGCTGTCATCTTGATTGTATTAGACAGAATGATGATTATGGGGAAATGGTTTGAGCCTGGATGAACATAATGATTTATAAGTTTTAATGAATGTTTTCAGCATGGAAGTGATGTTGATATGACAGATGATGAAAATACACTCGGGTTTCACTTGGATCTTTATTCACGATATGCAGAATCAGTTAAGGTAAATGACAGATTTTGATTGCTATCAAGGCCTAGGCAAAAAACAATGTATTTCACTTCTTTTTAAATTTTTTATTGCAATAATTTGCTACATGCACAACATATCTTAATGGGGGGACTGAATCCAAGGATTTAATGTTTCCTATGGCAATGGTAACAAAGAGCATGACATGAGACATTTTCTCTCTAATGAATCATGCTGTACGATCTTCATTTTCTTTAAACAGGAGATGTTGAACAGGCGTACTTGTCTGCTGGTGAACTACGAAGATTCCAACAAACTCCTTGATAAGGCCAAGCCGGCCAAGAAGGCTGCAGTGAGTTACATGTATCTATCCTTGTAGTGTAATGTAATGAAGAAGAAAAGTAATCTATTAGGCTAGCCCCTAGAGGCACCAACGGTGTGAAGTGTTAGGTATTTAATTTTCTTTGCTTCAACATATGAAGTCTTCACCCTCACCATGTGTTTTTGCCATCAGTAGTTTACAGTTGATTTACTCATTTTTAGGGGAATTCACTAGGAGATGCTACAGGAACAGAAATCTTGACTTGTCTTTCTGTAACAGCAGGGATTCGAACCTCTGTTTGATTTGACAGTCCTCCATGCTAACTTTGAGGCTATCATGTACCCCAATGTAATATAGTGGTGTAATATTATATTACAGGTGATGTAGCACTGCTATAGGAACTTCTCTGAGATGGTAACAACTCCATGGTTCCTGGCTTTAACTGCTGGTTGAGTGTTTGTAGTGTTCTGTAGTCTTGAGCTGGATTGAAATTGCTGGTCTGTGCTTGTATCAAAGGCTGCCATGATCACTCCAGTGCTCTGTGCTGGAGTGATCATTAGTTAGAGAGGGTATAGTGTAAATAAATGTTTGTAATTATTTTGTTTATTTCATACATTAATATTGAATTTATGCAAGCTGCAAGGCAAACACTTGACCAGTGTCAATACTGCCATATGATGTTGTTAAACTGTGGACATTCTTCTCTCAAGGTTGTTAAATTAAATTACCAGCCACTGTGTGCCATCACCTTATCTTACCACTTGCAAGTCCCTTACTTTCACCACATGGCAGGCCATGGTGATAATAAGAAGTTTGACCACCCTATCCACTGTTCTGGTACTCTGTTTTAAGACGTTCATTATTTGAACCCGAAAAAATAGTTAGTTTAGTGTGGAGCTGTATTTGCAGGCAGAAGAAGCTAAGACAACTGCAGAAAAGGCATTTGAAGACTGTTCCGAAGTCGCCAGAATCGAGGTACTACATTCTGACCACTCTAGTAAATCGAACACTTCTTTAATATTACATATGCAAGCCATATAAATTACTGTGCTATAAGCAGAATAAAATATGGAATTCATGTCCTCAGTAGTATTACATATCGGAACAAGTAGCAGTGAAGAGATATACAGCTTTGATAAACATGGTGAATTTCAAAATGTAAATTTCTAGCTACAATATTCATAGACATGCCAAATACATCACTGAAAAAGTCTCATGTTAAATTTCATGATACATAACTAATTAGCACATGTAAAGTCTGTTCACCAGACGGATATATTATGGGAAACTAATTCTCAATTTCTAACAAGTGGCCACATAGAGACCTATAGCTTCACAAAATTGTAACTGTTTTTACTATATGTAGTAGAAACATGCAGTTTTCACCTAATTATTCAGCATTTCCAGCCCCATCCAAGGCAGTATCAAAGTTATTTTTTGATTTTTGCTGACTTTGGTACCCTTTTATCATGCAAGGTCACAAATACTTTGGTGATGGAACTGTTCTGTTACATTACATGCAGTGTCATTTGCTAATAGAAATTTACAGAATTCATTAAATATAAATGTTTTTCCATTAGCTTACAACGGACATCCAAAGATGGAAAAGCAAATGGAAATAGTTGGCAGTTAACATTACCCTGGTGCAGTTGAGCTGCTACGCATAATTCTGCAAGTCTTGTAAACGTTAGTCTTGTTTTTTCAGCTCGCAGCTTTCAAGCGTCAGCGACTCTTGGCATTCCAGGAAGCCCTTTGTCAGCTTACTGAAGCCAAAATAAAAACAGCTCGTGATATGTACACACTGCTGGCAAAATCCCTCGTCTGCTTTAAGCAGATGGATAAGCAACAGCAGCCACAGCTCACATGAGCCCTCTGCCAGACTAGCAACATTCCACTGAAACGTCAGCTTGTATCAGCTTGAATCAGCGGGTTGAATTTGGTGCATCCAACTGCGTGTGTACCTTGTAATCCTTATCTCAATATAATCATATCTGCAAACCCTACCTCCTGTCTTTTATCTTCAACCCTATGATTTTCCTTCTATTGGACCTGAAATCAATATTATATCATTATGAGCTTGCAGGAAATGATGAGCCTGTTGTTAACATTTGTAAAATTGTTACAGTTGTGTTTGTGAATTTTTACATTGGGTGTACACAATTCAATATTATTTTGTCTGTGGATGTTATTTTTGTTGCATTCCTGATTATTTGGGTCTGTCATTGTGGGTAATTCTTTTAATGTTTTCAGTCATTTGCACATTTTATGGTTTAGACATTTCTAAAAATTTAATAAAGTAATATTGAAGATAATTTTGATTTAGCCTAATATTGGTTCAAATTTCATGAGAATTATAATATCTGCTTATATTATAAACATATTTGCAAATTTTGACTTTTAGATCTCCACAGTTCTAATGCTGTGCGTGTAAGGACTTTTTTTGTAACTTTGAGATCTCCCATGTTTGCTTGATATCTGTTTTTTGCAAGATGTAAAGCTGCCGTAGATGCTTTGTACTGTTCTCATTGGGTCTTTAGACGAAGTAATGCTTTAGGAGCCCTTAATTGTCATTATTTGATTATATGACATAGGATCCTCTGTGCGTGAGGGTCCCTGGTTTGCTTATTTCAGAGATTTGAATTTCAGGCTAGCACGGCACGCACAGGGACCTTAAATGCTGCAGCACCCATTCAAACAGGCATGTTATCTCGCGCGATAAATCCATTGAAAAATGAGGAGGGTTGAGGCCATATAGTCGCTTTATAAAACTGTGTACATTTACATTTAGTGGCCGATGGACATTTTTCTCTTTCCTTAATGCAACCCTTCTCGAATCTAATCTGATTACTTCTACAGTACCATTACATGTTAAAATTGAATAGGTCAGGGAAATCAGAAGTAAGGCCACAGTGAATATGCAAGTTGAGAAAGAAAAAAATAAAAGGCTGTTGGTTGTTTGATTATTATTGTCGTGTTTGTGCTTCAGCTATAGGCCAAACGATCCTGCAATCCCATGATTATGCAACTATTGTTCTTGATATGCCTCAGTTGCACACAAATTACATTTGCAGAGTTAAAATGAGTTTTGCCTATGTTTTAGTTGGCTGTTTTGTGGTTTTGGATTCAGTTGGCAACACCACATTTAGTTTCTATTTTTTGAAGCCTTAACTAGTAACTGGGGACTAATAAGGAAGTGATAAAAACCTGCTGTCGGATGTCATTTTCTGGATGCGTGCTATTTGTGATTGTAACCTTCGAAGGCAAGCATGAAAACATAGTAAACTTATAAAGAAATCAGTCTATCAGCAAGCATTAATCAAAAACTAGCGATTACTGCCTTAACACCTGTTATAACTGCAACTGTTATTAAAGTACATTTTATTTTTACAAATGGTAAAATCAAACGTTCATATTAACAGATCATTGATAAAACATGTTTTAAGGCATAGTAAAGTGCTACAAAACTACAGATTTGGTCACTGACCTGAACGAATTTGCTTCAAGTTTGAATCTGCATTGTGTTCCATGACTAAGTTGACAGTAAAATTTTGAGTTTTATTTAAAAACTTTTGTCTGGTGTCAAGATATTCGCTTGAGTGAATGAAGATGCATACGCCCATTTTTCAATGTTTTTTTAAACATTTTTAAATCTGCAAAACAAATGATTTCATTTTACATTATTAGATAAACTAGTTTTGATTTGTAAAGTCTGAACTGAATACCAAGAACATGTTAATTTACAGAAATTCCAAAATCTTTAAATATATTTCCTTATTTTTGAGAACTTCCGTTTGTCTCGCCTGTGTCATGCCTATGTTGGGGTAGCAAAAAACCATTCTAAGGCAACATCTTAGCCTGCAAGTTTATGGCTCTGTACGTTCACTACACCCCTCGGAATCCATTACTACATGTCCTTGTGTTTACTTAGAAGCACTATCTAATGACAGTATGTTACAAAAATGACAAGAACACTATGCAAGCAGCAAAACTACAGGTCCATTAATAGAAAAATGCACCCAATTACGAGAAGTTTGACACGTTAACACATAAAAATGCAAAAGTTTGGTGTTAAAATGCTGCATTCAACATTGTATTACCAAAATTCATTTACACTATACAGCAACTTCAATTTCTAGTTCTAAGAATATTTTATAAACAGATATTATGTGCACTCGAATGCCAAAAGATTTCAGTGTTGCTCAGAAAGCTTTCTTCTCAGTAGCTTGCAGAAGATAAGCATTGACAACAAAGTAACTCCCAAAAGTGCTAGATTTTTAATTAAAGCGGCTACATGAAATGTTTATAATGCCATTGCCTCTTAGATTGCAAGAAATGTTTAAGAGTAAAAATATTCAGTTAAGTTACAGTACACACTAAACATTTATAGAAATAATAATAACTGAACAGCAGGACTTGCAATAAATGATCATAATGAAAACAAATAAAACATTAAGCTGCACGCTGAAAAGGAATGAGCAAAGCCAAAAACCAGTTTAACAGATTTAGCCACGTAAATGGCAGAAAAACTGAAGTACATGCCTGTCAGCCAAGATTGACAGAATGTGACTGGCTGGCTCACAACCTGACATAGCGACAAAGATTTTAGGCTCTCATGTCCAACAAACCCTCCTATAACAGGTATTAAAAGTACTAACTTCAAAGATAGGCCTATTTCTTACTGCCAGCACCAGTTGACCAATATCTTTGCTCTTCGGGCTCTACAGTCAGTCATTCACTTTGAAACTGTCTTGTAGGGGGGTTTTAAAGTAGGAAACCCAGCAAGGCTTTGCAACAGTAATTAACTATAAAATTAGCAAGTTAAAGTGCTTCTTTTAAAAAATAAGATACCCTGTACAATCCTGTAAAAACTTGAATCAAGATCTAGTTTGTTACGTTCATAAAATGCCACCTGCATATAAAACTGACGTACACAGTCACATGCTTACGATATTCCCACAGATTTCCTTTTATTATATTTATATATAGTGCTACTATTTAAAATATCAGAGGAATCAAGTAGTAGTGCTGAGCTTTGTGCATCAAGGACTTGCCACAGAATCAAACAATCAGCAGCACCCTTGGTGCTACAAGATAAGTACTGAACCAAGAGACCACCACGTGACACAAAGTTAGCATAAGTGCACGTATGCATACAACAATGTACACATCCACACAGAAATACAGGTCAGCTGGCTTTCAACACAACATAAAACACTAGATGGATAAAAGCATTAGTAAGTCTACATAAATAAATCAAAATCCTCAACCTCAGAATTCTGCTCAGCACTAACACAGTATCAGCTGAACAGAAAATTATGATATTAACATTTGATCAAGGCAAAGGCTAACAGCATAAGGCCACGATCTGAATTGTCACCACCCTATCAACACAAAGTATCTAAAGATTACACTTCAACCTGGATCATTCATCTTCACCAACGATACATAAAACTTGCCTAAGTATGGAATTTACAATGTCAAATTTATGGTTCAACAACAGAAACCACATCAGAACAGCTGCAAGTGATGCGCAGCAGTAGCAACGCTCAGTCGAAATATTTTCAGTCTGTCTCACATACTACCAAGATCGCAGAAATCTGCCACAAATGGTCTTGCCATGACAATTTTACTGAGTCAAGCACTGAACTTATCTGACACACACATGAGGTACGTAAAACTTATCTAAGAAGTGCAAGGCAACAAATGATAAATCATTGGTTGAAGTCTTTCATTCAGAGAATATCCCGACCACGAATGCGTCGTGCCAGTTGTACGTCCTTTGGCATAACAGTGACACGTTTAGCATGAATAGCACAGAGATTGGCATCCTCAAACAAGTACACTAAATATGCCTCAGCTGCCTACAAACAAGCAACAAGTTGTAAGTAAACAGATGCAGTGAAATTCATTTAAAACAGAACTCTCAGAAAAACGCAAACATTTCATGACAAGATGTCTGTCCTTTAAAATCCATCCAAATCCAAAGTCAATTATACAGCAAATAACATCAATTTTAAAAAAGTTCGATAAACTTCATAGGAAACCACAACAAAGGTCACCATAAATATGCAAAAATAAAGTCATAAAAACTGAGTAAAGAAAAAAGAAAAGGTCACGCAAAATATCCTGACGACTAAAAATGGTCTTCAGATATTTTTGGAAACAATCAGTTATTATTAAAATGCTGAAAATAAAATTAAAACAAACAAGTTGTACAAATAATGCCAATACAGTCTTGTTTATTTAGGCCCCCTTCTAAAACTTCTGGATCCAGTACTGGAAGGTTCTAGTGTACTTAAATAGTGATACTCAGTACTCTATTCCAAAAGGTAGGAAAACCACAGAAAAGCTGCTCTGCTACACAAACCACACGAGTTTCGAACTGAGGTCCATCTAGGTTTGCTAGAAAACTTCATGAAGGCTTTGCTTGAAAATGCCATCAGGCATTTATTTTTAAAAGTTTCCATTATGCCGGAATGTATTTTAAGATCCCTCAGTAAGTCAGTTTCCTCAGTTACTTTTACCTGCAAGAGCCAATTAACCTCTTTTATATTAGCAACCAGAAAAATAATATATCAGGAATGATGCATATCAGGCATAAAGACAGCCATGCTAACTTCAGGACCACTGTGATTTATAAATGTATGGTAATTTATTATTACGTATAAGCCTCTACCAATAAGTCCGGAAAGATGTGGTCCAACAGTAGAAGGCAGTGTAAAGTAAACATTAATACAGCAATCCAGCATTAACATAACCTTTCCTCATTGGTTACTTAATAGCTTATCATATAACAGCAGGTCAATAACAGTATTAATGCATGGTTCAAAATAACAGTGGCCCATCAAAATTTAAATGATTTTTATTTCAGCAATAGCAGGTCAAAGTAGCAAGAGCCATCATGCCACATACAGGTATCAAATGACTGTTAAAAACATTGTATAAATGTATGACCAACCTCCTGAAGAGCCTCAATGGCTAACGCTTGCCATCTCATGTCTTTACTGACTGCCAGATAGCCGGTAATTTCTCTGACCTAAAACATCGGTAAACCAATATGGTTTATTAGAAACTGGTGAGCCACATTAACCATTCAAAAATAACACTGTCCAGTCACCATTTAGTCATCAGAAACACATGAACCCATTAAGTGTTTTTTCAAAATAAGCTGGACATGTTTAAGAAAAGTATAAAGACCAAAATGAATGGCTTATCAAAATCAGTCAGAGTTAAAGCAGTTCAAATATTCAAGGAAAGTTCCTCATTGCACAACTTGCATTAAATAAAGCACATAAAGAAGACATGAATGCCACTCGCATTGTACTCAAGACAGAGAAATCCACATACATTTTGGACCCTCTTTAAAACACTATCTTTAGAGGCTATCCAAAGAGCTGTGTTATGTGGACCACATTTAAAGCTGAAATAAATTTAGAAATCAAGACCTCACCGTCAACACATCAGAAGTCACATTACAATAGTGCATACTCTAAGGAGGGTAAAGTGCATGTCACATTGCAAGCCTAAAAAATTTTTTTTAACAAAATCTCATCAGCTGATGCACTGGTGAGCTACTAGTTACCAATCTTGCGAAAGGCAATTTTCGGAGAAGCAAATTCGTGCTCTTCTGAAATTTTCTAATTTCCAGCAGTGCTCGAGTACCTGGTCTATATCTTCTGCCTGTAGAATACAAAGAAGAAAAGCTGCATAAAAAGGAAGATAAAACTGGCTTACCAATACTCACACTGAGTCAAGTGTAACTGTGTGGCTAGAATTAAGTTTATAAATAGAGATTATAAGTAAGAATTCCTACTTGTGTTGTAAATGTACAAGTAAAATATTTTTATTGCAAAAAATCCAGATTTCTTATCAGTCAGAATGGTAAAAATTGATAAAAAAGAATTTAAGCAAGGTAATCTCTTAAATATACCCCACAAAGCTGTCTTTATCCATTTATAAGTTATGGTAAAAAACTGCAATCAACAGTAACATGGTCCTGTCCTGAACTGCTGATCTTTTTTCAACATAAATAATTCTTATTACAAAGTCTGTGCTCATCCACCGTCACAGACGGCAAGTCTGTAGGTCTGAAGCTCAACTGCCCAGCTTTAAATAAGTGGTCAAGTGGCGGGAAGCCTGTGGTGACATTCAGGTGACTGAAATCCACAACAAAAATGAAAGGCAACTCCAAAACGTCAACTGAATCACGCTATTCTGAACACATTAGAATTACCAAGCAAATTCCATATTAAGACAATCAGTCAAAATGATGTCGAACAAAGACTAGCCAACATGGCTGCAGATATATATGTAGAATCGGCTTGTACATTTGTACAGGGTTTTAAAAAAGGCAAAATTATGGCCCGATGAATACACACTGTCTGAATGCGATCTGTCGTTTTCACAGTGTGCTTAAGTCGCACCGAGTAGCAGGTGAAAGGCCGATGCATTATTTACACGGCAATTGTGAAATTCCACCTTGAAAACTCTTCTCCGCATCTTTCTCTCCGCTCCCAGTCCAAGCACCATCTATCGTAGTCGTTTGTCCACTTGCCTGACATTTGGATTTCGACTCGGAACCTGACCTTATCTGTTTCACCGATTCTGATCTGACTGAGCACCTATCAATAAGCGATTTAGCTTTTTGAGCGCTGAAGCTCATACATAACTACTAGCCATATAATTATATGGTTCATTTGATTACCCTTCCGCGGGGATTCACCGGCAGCTGCAGGCAACCTCTTTCCCCGTCCCTTCGACGGAGTTCCCCGTCCATTCCGCGCGTCAGAAGGCCTCATGTGTTATTTTTATTGGACGATAGGGAAAAATTAATGCATAAAATTTGCTACATAAATTACACTTTAAAGTAAAAACTAAACTTTTTAAACCTCGAGCAATGATCACGGAAACCAGTATTCTTGCTTTTAATCTCGCCCAAAAAAAGAAAACTAGCCAAATCATAGCCCAATTGGCTCCTTCAATCAGAGGTGCAAGAAGTAATCATCACCATCATCATTTCATTTTATTGCTCCACAAAAAGACAACAGCAATTCCTGTCGGATACAACAGGCAGACCCAGAAAGAACCATGTTCTGCTTATTAGGGAAGACTACGTCACATGGAATGCTATTTGAAATGACAAATAATCATCTTAACAGGCCCATAGTCCAACTGGACTTGTGCAAACAGAACCCTTGTAACAAGAACCGAAAAACTTAACTAACAAAATGAATTCATGAATTCATTTATTGAGTTCATTCAAATATGCGCGTATATAATGTTTAAATAATTTTATAATGGGCAGAATACGAATGTCATGAGATACATTGTTCCATAAAGAAGGACCAGCGCATTTACTAGAAAATAGACGAGTGCTTGTATGGGCATAACTTCTACGATAAGTACCCTTTGATCTGGTATTATAAGAGTGGTACTCAAAGTTGGATGAAAAATAACCAGAGAAGGCAGAAGGAAGTAAGGAAGTAAGAAGGAAGGAAGTAAGTAAGAAGGAGGGAATAATAATAATAATAAGTAGAAGAAGAAGAAGAAGAAGAAGACAATTTATATTGCGCCGTAGACCGAGGCTAAAGAAAATGGCGCTGTTCATGATTTCAAAAATCAATAACAGTCGTAAGATATCTTTAGAACATATGTCTTGAGCCGTGACTTGAATGTGTCCAGGGATGGGGCATTCGTCACATTGTCAGAAAGACTGTTCCAAGCAGTGGTTCCTGCGACAGAGACAGAGAGCTAGGTTTTTCGGTTTAAGGTTTTTTATGCTTTTTTAAAAACTAAAAATATGTGGAAGTCAAATTATGCTTCAGGATTTTTTGTTTTTGGCAGAAATAAAGAGAAAATCGAATTTCTGTTTAGTATTTTTGGTTGAAAACTACTGCATTATCGTGTTTTCGGATTTCGAAGCTCTTTTTAACTTTATGCAATGAAACCTCAACATCTAAGGAAATCTATAAACTTGTTATTTTCTTTCTAAGAGGAAGATTTTTGCACCCCGGTTTTAACCTGAAACTTTGATCCTGATCATTCTGTTGGTCCAAGTTTCCCCAGCAATTTCTATTTATGCATGCACAGTAAAAGATTATGCTAATACATTATTTAAACTCACGGGTAAGCCTACTGCCAAACCTTTCGTACGCATCACTGTCCTTTTCCTCAGCTACAGTAGCCTATTAACTTTGATCAAGAACATATCAATCACTCTCACTCTTTAGATTCACCTTCGTATGAGAAATTCAGCTTTTAACAGAAGATTTCCATAAATAAATTGCTATCTTGGTTTCCTAACCTTTTGTCTTGTTTTTCTTTGCTTTCCTATGTCTGTGTGTATGTCTGTCTGTCCTTTGGCTTGTCTGTCTGTTAAATTTAAAGTAATATTCAGGTCGTCCTCTTCTCCTTTTTCGTCAGTGTAGGCTACCATAGTTTTAGGTCTGAACTGGATTTTTACGTATCCGATGATGTCACGTGAACACTGATCGCGCCTACCTAATATGCACTTACTTTAAACCGTCGCAGGGTTTCATTAAGTTTTTTTAGTTTAAGGTACTGTAGAGAAAGGACTAGACAGAGAATCAGAGATAGAGTTTCTGTGTCAGGAATTGGCATTAAAATTTGTGTGTCAACTATATTTACTAGGCCTACGCATGTCTGGACTCTTTGAAGACATGACCAGCAATCGTTTGATTAATTGATTGAAGCCTTGTGCAAAATGATAACGGCTCTATTGAAGTTATTGGATAAGATTACGCCTTCAACTATCGGATTATGATTTGACTACGGCTTACTAAAACGACCATCATTTTGCGCATTATGATAACCGCACCACAGAAATCATTAGATCACATTAGTTTAATGGAGCGACTGATGAATTGGTAGGCCTATAGTTTTGTAGCGCCGCTTCAGGAACACAACTGCAGTTAAACCTTCCGCCGTCTCCGGACGGAATCAATTCCACGAGGGACAGCAGGGCAAATCCAAGGAAGACGCTTGCCACTTTGCCAAGGCTCGAGTCCTCCTGGTGAATTTCTTTTTGAAGAATTTCGAAGAATGTGACGAAGATGAAGTTGCCGGCAGCGAACGCTTGTAGGATTCCGTTGGCCAGCTGGATCCGGTCATTGCCTCTGGAATTTTGCTCTCCATTCTGCTCTGTCTCCGCAGTCGTCTCCATCATCGCCGTCCCGATGGCAACACCGACCGGCATGAATAGCGAACACGTGAGCGCGATGATGAGGAGTCGACGGAGCATGTACTGGCAGCGGACGAGTTGCATCCCGAGGCTGAAGCTAATGATGATCTCGTGACTCATGACGGCTCCAAGCAAAGTGAAGACTCGCTGGAGGCTTCGCTGCAGACCGATGCTCATCCCCTCGAAGATGTGATGCAGGGACAAGGCCATCATTAGAATCAACGACCGTACACCGTGTCCTTCATTCGAGGCAACTGACTCATCATCCTCTTCCGTCGCCGTTTCTCTCATTTTCACACCATTTGACCTGTTCTCAGATTGCCCAGCTTCTACAGCCACTCCTCCCAGTTCTTCACGCACCTTTGAGTCTCCGCACAGTTCCACCTGAGTGGTTCCCGTTCCACATTGTATGATTCCACCGACTGATTGTTCCAGGGTCGGCGATGCCTCGTTCAGCAATTTACCTTGCATGACTTCTTTTCCGCTTTCTCTCCTCCAGGCACCTATTCCTTCCGCTTCGCAGATAAAAGTTATCGTGGAATCGCGTCTTTCGACGTTTCCTTGGGTTTCCATCCGACGAATTGTCGTGCCATTGTTGTCGTTTACAAAGTTGTCGTTGTCGTATGCAGTTGCAACGTACGTCGAAATCGTTTGGATGGCGTTGGATTCGTTGTCTTCTGGAAGTGCAACGTATTTCTTCGAACGCCTTCGCTTGTTGATTTGTGTAACGACTTTCTCGGCAAAGAGAACGAAGAAGAATCCGCAACCGACGATCAGCTCAGCCACGGGATAAATGATCCCTCGCGGGCGCAGCAAGTACTCGTTGAGCAGCGACCCCACTTCTGGTCCCATGTGCAAGAGATATGTTCCGAGGAAGATGCCGCCTCCGAAGCATAACATGTAGCCGAGCACTCGTTCGCCTCGCCGTCCATTCTTCGCGATGAAACCAGAAACGAAGTGTGGCAATATGGTAAAAATCAGCGGCAAGATGAAGGCCAGTGCTAGACTAAGTACTTTAGCAGACCACCGCTCCATGTTCACGCGTCAATTGGATATTTGAACGAAATAATGCGATGTTGGCCACTAACGATGCAAGTATAGCGCATTAGAAAAGCTACATAGTGTAGGGCTGTAGCAGAATCTGCGTCTATGCCTAATACTGCAGAATAAGCAAGAGAGATTGAGTTCCTCGATCTATCCGCTGACGTATCATCGCTCAACTACATATAACGACCTTATATTTATGCATCCTGCTGCTTACTGTTATATCCACCCTGATGCGTTCTCGGTTAATGTCTGGATCTTCTTATGAACAACTCAACTGCAGTCTATGCTGTCATAACTATGGTGATTGTTCCAAACGAAATTTGCAGCACTCATAAACACACACATACACATACAGCTAGGCACATATTCAAACACACATACACGCATACAGCCAGACATATGTTCGTATTTCTTTCTATAAGCAGCGGGTTAGTCCATCTTAGTCAGTTAATAAATTGCCTTCAACACACGAGCCTTTGTTTCCTATAAATAATTCCAAGCTGAATTCAATATATTATATATTTAAATGATTTAATATATATATATATACATACAGTTGTGTATACATACATGTGTAACGCGATTTCAATTATATAAAATATACAAATATATATGGATATATATAGAATCACTAAATATATAATATACGTGTATATATACTACATGAGTGGAATCGCGTTACAGATGCCTCGAGGGAGGAACGAGAGAGTAGGTCGTCGATGTGAATGGCTCTGGAGTCGTCTTTGCACAGCAACATTTTTGCCAGTTACTGTACATGTTGACCTACTTAAGTCTGCCCAGAAGTTTAAGCGACACCTTACATCAGAATGGCGTATCTTCAGTGATATATATATATATATATATATATATATATATATATATATATATATATATATATATATATATATATATATATATATATATATATATATATATATATATATATATATATATATATATATATATATATATATATATATATATATATATATATATATATATATATATATATATATATATATATATATATATATGTTAGATGTATATATATATATATATACATCTAACATATATAGGGCTTATATGCCGGTGTAAACTATATAGGCCTTTTTATAACATGTCTGACATTGTTACTTACCGGGTGTTTTTAATAACTAAGCACTTTGATGCCATTAGGACTATGTGATACAAAAGCCGCGTCACGGAGACACGGAGACCAGCTTATACACCGGCGCTATATCAAATCAAGTCCGTAAGAGCCAGGTTGTTTGGTCAGTTTCGGTGACAGGTCAGAATTCGGGGGAGGGGGTGAAGCCTGGGAAAACATGGCGCTACGGTGGATATCGATGGTGATAGCCTGATGGTTATGAGCTGGTGCAGGAGCAGCAGCAGGATAGAATAGCTTCAAGAGTTCGTTATTCAGTCTTAAGTAAAAAGCTGTAGGAGAGAAGGCGAGCGGAGGAGTGCTCGTTTTGAGAGGCAAGAAAGAGGAACTGAAGCCGATTGTCTTTCGGGAGTTAGTCCCAAAAATCTGGCACCGTTTCGACTAAGGAGATGTTGCAGACTTGGAAAGAAGAAGAGACCTCAGGCCGAAATAGAGACAGAGGAAGAGGAAGATGAAGAGCGAGTAGATCAGGGTGGTTTGATAGTGAATAGCTGGCAAGATTGTTAGAGGGTTGCGAAGTTTGAAGGGCATTGTAGGCAAGAAATGCAATCTTGTATTAGATGCACTGAGGGATCTTAAGCTAATGAAGTGCGTGAGCACCGGGGTTATTGTGGGGGTAGTAAGGGAATTTTGATCATTGCAAGAGCATTCTGGATTGTGTGTAGAACTTTTAATTGAGATGAGTCGATTTTACAGAAGAAGAAATTGCAGTAGACGAGTCTGGAGTCAACAAATGACTGAAGCTTGTTCATTTGATATTCGTTTAATATCTATGTGTCATCTTGAACTCAATCACCAAAGGCGAATCCGCACGAAGAATTCAAAAATAAAAGAGACATATGCAAAACTTGTTTTGTTCAATTTCATTGTGTACATGTATGCTTCAATCAGTTTTCTACAACTTAATAAAATAGCTAAGTTCCCAAATACATCTAAGTTCTCCTTGCAGTCGAAATGTCAGCTCATAGCACAGCAACTAGACTAATAGATAGACACCTTATACCAGTACATCACGCTTAGCTGCTAATACACCTATAAAGCAAATCTACAACGAACAGTCACCATTAAGTCTGGAATTTTGAAATGCGACACAGGAGGATTTTTATATTTAAGCATATGATTTTAAAGGAAATTTTTTCCGACTTAGAAGCTAATTGCTTCTATAAAACGTGAGATTTAAATTTTGTCAAGAGGTCGCCTCAAACTCTTTGCGACATAATATTGATTACTACCGATCTGCAGTAGAGTTTCTTGAGTAACTAATAGCACTGCCTATGAAAATGAGCGAAAATGGCTTAGATAAGCAGCAGGTCGAGCTCATAAAATTGTTTAAAGGCGAAATTAGTAATCCCGTGTTAGCAGTCGGTTCTTGGAAAGCCTAGGTCCGGTATTTGTTCTTGGTACGTTTGTTTTGCATTTACGATGAGTACAGCGTCTTCTGGACGTGAGTGGCGCGCTCCTGAAACCAAAATACATCTGAGTATAAAATCCGTCGGCAAGTATGTAAGTCATTGAGCTGTTTTCTTGTACCCATCTAGCCTTTAGCTGAAAAATATCTGTTTTACTTTTACCAATTAACAAATAAAGAGTAGGCCCATTTAAGAGAAACTTATGACCATTCATTTAGGAATATGGATAACATTCGCGCCTTGTAAAATGTGCACCATTAAAAGTAAAGTCCGCGTATTTCGTTTATTTACAGTTTATATTTATAGATTGTGGCCATACATAGTAGTTAATCAATAGTGTCTAGCTAAAGGCTACAATGACAGTTGATGAGACACAGTAGACACCAGATTGCGTCTGCAGAAGAACACGAGCCTGTAAACACACTACTTGTTGCGCAGGTTCAGTACGGCCTGTACAACGTACACCTAAGACTATACATGACGCCCCAAGCATCGCGCAGTCTATGCCCAACGTGGATGGTTGGCAGACCCTTTGGCATTCCTACCTCTCCGAGCTGGTTGAAGAGCTTCGTGGTAATGTTGGCTCCAGATCCCCAGTTGATCTGATTGCTCTCGATGTCAGCTGACGAGGCACTAGGTGGCTTCGATCCCATTGCCCAGACCTGCCACACAAATAGATCAATCGCTGTGCAACAATATGTGAGGCACGGAAGCCGATTGGTTAGAGTGCTCGGCTTGTAGCGCGGAGAGTTCACCGTTATTGGAGTCAATCGAAGCATTAAGTTATTTATGATTATGATCAGATATAAATTCATCTCAAATTCAGCGCGGGTAGCTAGAAAAAACGGGTCTTTAATTGTTGACGAAGTCGTGCTGTTTCACAAGAACGCCTACCTTGCTCTTGCCGGCCGCTCGTAGGACAAAATCTGGCTTGAAGGTGTAATCGGCTTTGTCCATTCCATCGATCGTACGAATCAATCGCCATCCGCCAAGAGGTTCGTCCTGCAAACAACCATCTTGAGAGGTTCTTAATTGGCGCTATATAAATATTAACATGATTTCAGATATAATACCGAAGTTTCAGCTGACAGCGGTGCATCGAAGTTCACAGCCAACGCACAAACAAGCAGTTCAGTAAGGCTTTCTTTGCAGTAGGCCAATGCTGGAGTCAAAGGTTGTGATCTGGTCCAATTTTGTGCACGATTACGTTATGTTTTGAACAACCAAACTGCAGCCCATTTCCAACAACGGTAAATATCACGCACGTTTTTATGTTTAAAATCCAGTCCAGCAACTGGATGAATTTTCTTGCCATGGCACACGACTTTAAAATTCGTTTAAGTAGGCCTACTGCATGCTAAAAACGTGGAATAGTAACCTACAATGGGCAGTTTCCAATGTTGCGATGAATGATGTGGTATGGTGTGATATGGCATTTGATGTGATGTAAATGATAATTATATGACACAGAGCTGTAAAAGGCTTTGATATGCGATGTGTTTATGAGGAAGTACCTTGTAGACCAATGATATGTCTTAAAATGCACTATAAGGCAGGGGCTGCAGCGCATTGTGGTAGGGACAGATGAGGAGTGACGTCATTACCTTTCTGCCAGTGTTTTCGATGACGATGAACTTTCCGTCTGAGGAGCACTCGGCGATTGAAATGGGTCCCTTAGCGCTTCTCTGATAAGTTGTCTTAGCAGACATCTCTCCCTTCACCACCTGACTCACTCGAAGTGACGAGTCTAGGAAGAAGAAGAAAAAGCAACAGGTGGTTTCTATGGTCATCTAAACCCGGACACTCCTATAAATTTACGCCTAATTGCAAAGGCAAAGGCTCGGATTCGGGGCTGGAGAAGCTTTTGGTTCAAGAACAGAAACCACAACACCACAAGGCAAATAGCAACCAACAGCAGCATTATTCCAATAACTGTAGAAGCAATTCTCTTGGGTTGCTTGGCTCAACAGCCCGAGATCGAATGTTTGGTTGTTTGATCGTTTCGGAGTTAGGTGCATTCTTAAAATACAACCTAATGCCATAGATTGATGTCGTGTGAGTTATGAAAGCGGCGCTATGGAAGTTACTGAAATAGATTTCACATCAGTTCAAAGATTTACTTATTCCAAGTAAACCAATGTGAACAGTGATGATGCGAAATTTTCTAGGTTATTGTATATAAGCATTGGAAGGCAATGTGCATACCGTCAGTGGTTTCCACGTGTCCGCTCGAAACCCAAGAATCTACAACCTGCTTGAGGCCAATTCTAAAACACGGAACACTTCATGATACTAGTGTCTCATCAATGATTTTCTCGCAAAAACGATTTCAAATGTTCCATTCACTGAGTTACAAATAAGTGAGTTAAATCACATATGGTATAATGACTGTACTTGAAGAATTAGAAAAAGTTGTAATTCCTGTTTTTGAATTATATTCCATTAATAAACCACGAGGAAATTTTGGTAATCTGTGCGCTAATTTGGAAATGCAGAAATAAATTGTGGTATCTAACGCAAGGTATATTAATCATTGTTACCTTTAAAATCATGTTACTGGCTGGTTGTATGTTAGGTACAGGACTGTGAACAAACTAATTAACAAATTAACTGTTGAAAATCCTTATTTGCCTTGCCACCAGTTGTCGAGTTAACTGTGAAACGCATAGATTTGCGAGGTTATATTAAAAGGCGCTATACAATATTCAGATACCTGTAGGCATTCATACGAGTTACCTGTTTTCCTCGCCTTCGAGTAGTTTGCGGTATGCAGCAATTTCCAGTTCGAGTCCAAGCTTGGTGTCCATGATGTCCTGGAGTTCCTTGAGAATGGCTTCCATCTCGGCCCTCATCTTTGCCACTTCGTTCTTCAGGTCTCCATTTTCCGTCTCCAGTTCTCGTTCCCGTTCTTCCTTCTCACGACGCATCATCTCAAGTTCCCTCACCAGCTGCGCATTCTACAAGAACAACATCGGACACAATTCATAGGTGGATCTAGGCTTTGAACTTGGATGGGGGGCAAAGCAATAATAAAGCCTGGGGTGTAGTCATGTAACTATTACGAAAAATGTCAGTCATGGTGTATGTCCACTAGCCCTCACTGAACCCGCCATTGCAGTTAACCATGCCACACAACAGTCGACTGGCTGAATGCTCGGTTTTAACGCGGAAAGTACGGGTTCGACTCTCCCGTGTTAGGGTTGCGCAAGAACGCAATGCAAAACTGTGAAGCTCCGTCGATTGATGCTTTTCATTAGAAATTTGTGCTAAATAAATACAAGACATGTTACTGAAGAGTGATTCACGTGGAAAACAGCAATTAGCTGTAAAGATTCGATGCATATCACCTCAGAGCTTTTCTCACACAGAATGTGCAGTAAGATTAACTGCTGCGCTATCAAAACAGCCCTCTGCGCTACAGTACTGCTGCTAATACTATAGCCTACCATTATTATAATTAGCTTTTGTGAGGTTCTTAAAAGGCGTTGCTTTAGATAACGGGGCCACAGCGGAGTTAGATGCAACAGAACTTCAGGAACAGAGTTCAGTGCACATTTACTGATGTTCTACTGGAGCATTCCACACAGGCCCTATCAACGGTGGACCATTCCACCAATAACTGGTGGAACTTTTGCCATTTCAACGGTGTACTATTCCACCCAAAGTAGTAGAACATTACATTAAAAAAAACTGGTGCAACATTCCACCTTCTGAACGGTGAATCATTCTCCAATAATTGGTGGAGTATTCTTTCTTTTGAATGGTGTGCCATTCCACCAAAAATAGTGGATCATTCCAACTTTTCAACGGTGGGCCATTTCACCAATAAATGATGGAACAGTCCACGTTTGCAGTGTTGGACTATTCCACCACATGCAGTTGATGGTTTGGCTCCACCCTATTAAATGGTGGAATGTTCCATCAGATACTGGTGGACCCCATAGACCACCACAATTGGTTAAACTTTCCACGGATTTTTTACAATGTATAAAACCCATAAACTACCGCTAACATGGTTAATGACGATCTAGGCCACAAGGCATCAGAAGGCCATATAAATATCCATGCAAGTAGAGTTTGCCATAGGTGGTTATACTGATGATCTACCCGTGTTCCGATTGTAACCTACTTACTCTGGTTTCTAGTTCGGACAGTTTGTCCCTGATCTCAGTCAGCTGAGTGCGAAGACGTTTGCTGTCCTCTTTGGCGTGGACGGTTTCCATGTTCTGACGGGTAGCTCCAGTTCGGAATTCCTGAATCTGTAGCAGTCACCCAGACACTAAAATCTCATCTCATAGATATAGATTTTTTTTCAATTTGATCAAACGAATTTGTGATATGATATGTGTAGGTCGGGGATTTTGTTGTACGATCGTTAGATGGCGCTTTCAAGCCCGGACCTTTTTAACTAATAGTGTAGCTTTCTCGAAAGACCATGGCAGGTTCACAGAATTGCATATTCGCTGTTACTATATAATGCTTAAAATTAAATAGTATTAATAATTAATGTAATGTACACTTTCAAAGGTAGGCCTAAACGCGAAATAATAAAAGGTTAATGTGCGTTAGAATAATTATTTTCTCGTTTTATTTGAACAGTTACTGTCTGGTTTGTCATGGCCCAGGCTGAAGGGTTTTTGATGATTTTTTGGAACATCTTTCAGAAACCTAGGATTAGGCTTGAGTGGACTTCATGGCTGGGGCATAACATCTGCTCACCTTCAAATTGTAGAAAGTTTCCATTTCGGATTTCATGGAATCGAGCTTCTCGTCGTAGACCAGCTGGATCTCCCTCAGAGCCTGACCCATTTCGTTCTTCCAGAATTCGCGGTTCTCTGCCGTCGTATCACGGTAAGCCAAAGCAGCCAACTCCTTCATCTCCTGTTCACCAGTTCAACAGCCATACCGTTAGCACATCGTTTAACCTCATTCGGTTTAATCTGTTATATTCTAGACTGTGATAAAGTGATTCATTCTAATACTTCCTAACCAAATATTATATTAGATTGTGTATTCTATGCCAACCTAAACTGCCATCATCTCTGTTCTTTCTTGTTTTGATCTAAGCCGCTACAGTATATTAGCACAATCTAATATTGTCTGATCTGATGTATCGCAGCTACCCGATTCAATGCATACAGTATAACCTACTAATCGAACATTAATTTTCATTAATATACTCCTAGTCATTATAGCCAATCTTCAGGTCCGGAGGACAACAATGAAGACATTTCATCTGATGATCTTCCATCACTGCTCCATCTATATTATGAATGCCTTGCTGCTGACGCTAATGAAAGTTGATGATGATAATGATGACGACGACTGTGGCCACAAGAAAGACAATAGCGCAATCTATAGTAGGAAGGCGCATGTCTGACCTGTTCGTGAACTGCTTTGATGAATTCTAGTTCTTCTTCCAACGTCTGTCTTCTGTTCTCAGCGTCAATGTGAAGCAGAGTCTCGTTATCCAAATCCTAAGTCACAAAACCGACTGACTATCTCGTCTCTTTCATAATTGAACGCTTTCATGTAAAGAATGCATTTGAGCCGTAAATTACCACAATGTTCAGAAATTTATCAGAAGCAAACGTATGGTATAACGAAAAGTGTAAAATAGTAAAAATAAATCAGTATATTAAAATTAATAATAAATAGACAGCAATAGGAATAAAACAGTAATGGTAGACTGCAATAATGGCAAAATTTGCCTCGGGCTATCTTTCAGTACATTATTTCACTAGAGCAATCACGCAGGAGAGTCTATAAATTACTGCTGGACGTGTTTAGTTTTTCTGGTCAGAGTGAAATATGATCTTCATACGACGGAAGAGCCTCGGGCACGCACTGCTGCGCACTTTGGCTTTCCTTTATATTGCTCCATCATAAACATGTTCTTCGCTTTGTTTCGCAACGGACATCGTTCCATTACATGACCCCAAGGCAAAGAGCCGACTAAGATGGCGTCAATATATAATACATCCATTCTGTATGTATATAGACTATCTGCGCCTATCTGTATAATGCGTTTTAAAACTTTAGATGGCGTGAAAATATTCTAGATATCCTAATGTAGCTATTATTGTACGATATTCTAATCTGTTCATATCTAATATATCCAATAAACTACTCTAATAAAATCTATTAGAAATAATAAAGTAATATAATCTGATAAAATGATTTAGTATAATATAATATTTGATATATCTAATATTCTGAGATATTCTAATCTATTCCAAAAATTTATTTGCCGCTAACGTGAGCCATGGTAATTCATAGGATGAGAACAAGGTCTCACAAGTCTCGTTCGGTTGAGTGCCTCTTGAAGCGTAGCGATGACCTTCTTGTCTTTCTCGCGATCTGTCTCCAGAGTTTCAAGGCGTCGACGCAACAGGTTAATCTCGGCTTCGTAGTCGGACAGCTGCTGGTTCTGTCTCTCAATCTTCTCGCGACTTTCAAACACCGTTCTCTGGGCGTCTTCCAATCTACCAGTTCAAAGAAACTATAGGTAGCCTTTTAAACAGTCTTGAAAAGCGCTATAAAAAGTCCAAGTATGTATAGAGAAAAAACACACAAGAAGAAGATGCCACCATGGCTTAGCTTTAGTGTTACTGGTATAGGACTTCGAAAATTACTGACCTGTTAAAAGAGGTTCCTTCTGTAAAAGAGGCCACCAGGTCTCTTAAATTAATATAGAAGATGACCGGAATTTGCACAGAGTCTGTGCATCTATATGCTGTTGATTATCTATAAATTAGTATTGGATTCATTTTTAACTATCGTAATTTACTGCTTTGCTAAGTTATTATACTTTGTCGTTTTATTTATTTTTTTATTTTTTTATTTTTTAGCTATTAATATTTTTATATCGAATTCTATTTATCTGCATTTGCCACTTTTTCATAGCTTTCTGTTCAGCAGAAAACTTGATGTCTGCATTGATTTCACATCAAAATAATATTTGATTCGAGCCTACAGTAATTGCTTTGGCCAACGATTGTATTTCATTTCGAAAGTTGACCTACTTCTAATTTCACAGCCCGAAAATCAATTTTCCATTTGGACTTTCGTTTTGCTTTATGTGCAAAATATGACATTATATGACAAAAGAAGACGGCTATACTGCCTACAACGGCGACAGCGGCACGACAGCGATGAAATACTTATAGGAGATCAGAGGTCATGCGCAGTTAATTAGTTCTTGGAAACTGGTCCATGAAAACCGGAAGGAAGACAGCAAGATAATGAAAACGAAATCGGTTTTTGAAGTCGATGGTAGTTTACTTTGACCTGGTAGATGCCTAAAAGGTTGTTTATATGATGCTCAGTGCGAGGTTAATAACATTTTAAAACACGAATCGACTGATATTAATGCTTTTTGAGTTCGGAGTTAATAAGACATATTGAAATATAAAGGTATATAGGGGTATAGAATAGAAACAGAGAATAAGAAATGAACAGAACTTTAAAACAGACATCAAGAGAAACGAAATTAACTCTCGACTTAATATAATATATAAAGGAGTAAAAAGTAGCCTTAAATGTAGACCCAAGCAGAAAAGAAAGATACTTGCATAGAACAGAAGATTAGAAACGTAGAAACATACAAGGAAAATAGAAAATGAACGAAAGATACTCATTAGAGCTGAATGGGGAACAAACTACAGAAGAATTGCGTAGAATGCTAATTAGTGTAATGCACACCTTCGCATACTTCATTTGTGTTCGAACACATTAGAAGGGGAACAAATGGAATTGCTCATTCCAGGTCCTAGAGAGAAAGCTCACTTGATTTTTATTTCCTGAAGTTGTTCCTCGAGCGAAGCGACCCTGATCTCGAGCCGTGCCTTCTCCTTTTCTGCATCATCGAGCAGCTTCCTCGCCTCATCAAGCTCCGCCTGGTACATGGCCTTGATCTGCGTCGTTTCCTTACCCCACTTGGACTTGAGCTTGTCCAGCTCGTCTGCTAGCTTCCTGTTCTGAGCCTCGAGGAATCGAACCTTCTCGATGTAACCGGCGAACCTCTCGTTCAAGTCCTGCATGTCCTTCTTTTCTCTCTCCCTCGACTGCTTGACGGCATTCACCCCTGTGCTCGTGACGACTGCATAGGCACCCGACGGAACTCCGACGGATCCGTAGTGCATCGAGCGCTCCATCGAGACGGATCGACTGGTCGAACCAGGTCCTCCGTAAGTGGTGCGGTTGATGACGAGGTGGCGGGGCGTCATTTGGGGCTTGTAGAACGCCGGCAGCTCGGACTCCATCGTTGACCGGGTCTCGTAGGTCGTCGTACGAATGGTGGAGCTGCCCTCTTTCGTTGATCGCATCTCAGTCATGTTGGTGGCTTGGTACACGGTGACAGAGCTCTAAAATGAACACCACTGGACGACTCGATCTGCCAGAATGTTGGACCACTGGACGACACCGGTGCTATTTCTACAAAGTCAAGCACTCTCCGATGCCAACCAGGCCACGCCCGACTGTCTCACGTCACGTTGCTGATACCTGGCTACGGAGCCAGACAGCACCTCCGCTACCTGGTCGTCAAACACCCACCTGTACACGAACAGATCGAGTCTACGTTAGAAGGCGAAGTTCACCATCAAAGCAAGCCATACACGCAAACAATGCAAAAATATGATTCACGGAACGAAAACGCCGCTGGCGAAACAGGAACATTACTATGTTGCACGTGGCCCGCATGACACGGACAGACGGTCCATTGCCAATCGTTTATTAAGTATTTGCCTTTCGATCGGTCTTGAAAGTTGGCGATGACATGTCTCGTATAATTACAATTGCACATTTGGCGTCGCTCGGGGCATGAGAACGAACGCCTTCGTGTAGCGCATCATAAGCGAAATATGCGACACCATCATTCTATGCTCTTCGGAAAGTCAACTATAGTCGGCCACCGACTATGTCGAAGGTTGATGTGTCAGAGGTCGACGATGTGTGTGTGTGACGTGTCGTTTGGTGTGACTATAGACGCCGCAGCCCTTCAATAACAGTCCCTGAAACGGTGTTTCTCCATCTCCTAGACAGAAGCAGAAATTTCTGCGTTCAGAGGCTAAAAGTAACAAAGTCCTTTAATTTGCTTCACAAGAGAAGGTTGAACGGTGTAGGATTGCAATTGTAGCTACATTTTAGCCGAATGAGCTTTCGAGACGGTGATGGCGCCTGAGAGGGCACTAGAAAGAGAAAGACTCCAAGACAACGAAGTTCAGGCTGCTGTAGACTGAATATTGAATTTGTTGCAATATCTTCCGACATGAACACGACTCGAATGTTTAGTCATTTACGAAGTGCAATTTCCATGCGATATACTTAGGCATTAAACACGACTCTTAACTAAAGTGAAATTTCATTGTGAGATAATTAAGCATAAAGATTTGACTATCTTCAGTCACCGAGACTTAACGACTTTTCCAAGTCTCCGAAATTGAAATTGATCTCACTGGCCAACACATAATTTGTTGCCTCAAATGTTAGAACTGTTTCTGGGTATATTTGACCTGCTGATTCCAGAAAAGGCACCAGATTTCTCCCAGCAGGTCTAGTTTTCGAGATATAGAACATTATGCCATATACCAGCCCTTGCCTCTGCTCGCCCATAAAACATAAGGCTATAGCTATAATTATGTAGTGCTCAATTTATTATGTGATACACTAAATAAACATAATAATACAAATACTTAAAAGAAAATGGTAGTACCTGAAACTGTACTTATATGGTACCAAACAGAACAAGTTTGTTATAAAAATTTCAAGTCATTCGACACCGAAGAAGCTCCTTTTGTACGATTTCCGAGTGTGGCATCTGCCGGAACAATCGCGCATAATATTCCAGCAATAGTCTGCCATCATGTGTGCATCCCATCTTCCTTGATATCGATTTTCCATTGTTTTGATGTCTTGGTGAAATCTTTCACCTTGCTCTTCGCTGAAGTCACCAAGATTCTCTGGAAAGCGATCTAAGTGACTGTGGAGATAATGGACTTTAATGCTCATGTTGCAGCCAAGCTTGTTGAAATGAAGAAGCATATCCTCTACTAGTTGTGCATAATTGTCTGCCTTCTTGTTGCCAAGAAAATTTTTAGTTACAAGAACAAAGGAAGACCAGGCACAAGATTCGATTTCATTCATTGATGGTATGAAAAGTGGGTCATTCATAAGTTGCCTGATCTGTGGACCATCGAAGATTCCAGCCTTCAATTTTTCCATTGTAATTCCTGGTAACTTGTGTACTATGTATTCGAAGCATGAACCTTCTTTATTCAAAGCCCTGACAAATTGTTTCATCAGGCCTAGCTTTATATGTAGTGGTGGCAGTATGATCCTATCTCGTGCCACCAAAGATTCCTTGATTACATTTTGAGCTCCAACCACCATGTCTTTCCTCGAAGGCCAATCTTTTCTTGTCCAATGTTCATGCTTGGCTCTACTGTCCCAAAGACACAAAAAGCAGGGATACTTTGTGTAGCCACTTTGTTGACCAAGGAGGAAATTTACCATCTTCAAGTCTACACAAATTACCCATTGATGTTCTTTGTATTTTATCTTTTCCAGTACTAAAGAGATGGCATTGTACTCTTCTTTCATCCTGGTGGAGTGAGTGATTGGAATAGAACCAAATTTGTTGCCGTTATTTAAAAGCACACATTTCAGACTACGTTTTGAACTGTCGATAAAAAGACGCCACTCATCTGGGCTGTAATCCGACAGACCAATTTTCTTCAATAAGTTGCTGATGTCATTACAGAATACTAGGTTGTTGTCTTTGGTAAAGAATGGCAGCAAATCCTTTTCTCTGTTTCTATAAATTGTAATTTTCGTTCCAGGCTGAAGTGCATTCTTTTCCTTTAGTCTGGACGCAAGCAATTCAGAGGACTCTTTGGAAAGATTTAAGTCCCTGATCAGATCACTCAACTCTTTTTGGTCAAAACGTTCACTGTGTGAAGTTGATTGGAAATCACTGTCACTGCCCCCACTTTCTTCACTTTCGTCATCTTGTCCAATATTGGACATGCAAGTCTCATCGTCTGAGAGCTGAGGTAGTTCGCGAAAAGGTGGAACTGGTACAATATCCGAATGCGGAACAGGTCTCCTGGCTGAAGGTATATCAGGGTAAGACAACTTGTGACGATTATTTCGATTGATGCCTATGATGTTAACCATACAAAAGTAACAGTCGTCGAAGTGGTTTATCTGTTCCCTCCAAACCATCGGTACACCAAATTTCAGGCAGCTTCTCTTTCCAATTGTCCAGTGGCGCAATTGTTCAATACAAGTTTTGCATACTGTATGAGGAGCCCATTGCTTATCTTGATCTCCAAGTTTGACACCAAAATAACCTACATATGCTCTTTTTACAAACTCAGAAATCGGTTTCCTGTTTGCTTTTAGTGTGTATTCCCCACAAATGTAGCAGAATATGTCTGGATGGTTAATGCAGCTCCGTCTGGAAGTAGCCATAACCTTAAGGATGTTCGCATCTGAGGAATTAAATGACTAACCTAAAAAATAGTAAGAACATGTAGTTATTTAATGCTCACATTCACAGATTGTTCTTGCGACCAACTCTTAATACGCCCTAAGACGACTGCGGCTGCTCTAGCTAGCTTTCAGGAGGCGGTTTATATAGGCTATAAATGCTGACTTCAGCATAATCTATTTACATAGTTCGAAACCATGAAACGCTGTATAAGCACAAATAAATTCTAAATGAGGCCATGAATTTAGTGCGGAGTAAGCTGTAGGCTACGGAATAGTTATTTCGTTGAATCAGCAATATCTCAGCACGCGGCAAGATATGCTGATTTTACATTATAAGGATGTAGGCATTATATGAATCAGCAAGAATTATAATTAGCCATAAATAAAGCTTATTATGACATTTTAGTTTTGCCAAAGACATCGTTTAAAGAGTGGACTGGGTTTTCTTTACAAAATCGACGATATCTCAGAAACTAGACCTGATGCACTCAATCCAATGACATTTTCTGAATCAGCGCCCAAAATTACCCCAAGAACAGGTCTAAAACCGAAGGCAACAAGAAAAAAAATTTTTTCTGTTGGCCAGTGTCTTTAATGCATTTCGTGGTTTCGTGGTTTTGTGGTTTTCTAATGAAAATATTTCTTCTAAAGCTTGGGTGGATGATTTACCTTTCCCTTTCCTTCAAAGCAGACCTGCCAAGCTTTAAATTAGTCACCGTAAATTTTACCTGTACGGTCAAACGTGAGCGGCGACAAAAGCACCTCTGTCACCTCTTTTGGAGTGGGGGCTTCTGGCCACCTGTACCGACGCTCTAATAGGCTACCTGCTATCAGTTTACATAGAGCATATAAATTATGAATCGATATCGGTTTGGCTGTTGTTTCAGTTTCAATAGCATTTTTAAGTTTCTTTGCTTTAAACAGAAGCAATTCTAGAGTTTTAAATAATTGATTTTAAAGTGTTTAATTTGCCATAAACGAGCCTCACTATAGTAATCAGCCTAGGCGGTTAGATTGAATAGATTAATTTAAGAATTTTTTCGGTTTTTATTATACTGTATAAACTCTATGTGTAAAAAGTTTTATACGGTATACATGTATAGAACGCAGCTTTAAGTATAATACTGGACCTCTATTATTTGTGTTCTAGGTTTTAAATGCTACTACTTTGACTGTCGTGACCTCTGATTACTTGAATGTTAAGGTTTTTTAATACATTGCTGAATTAGACTTTCACAGTAACCACTTTTAAATAACCGCTGCTTTTAGCAAGTTTTTTAAAGGGCAGAATAAATCTTCAAATGCATGCACTTTAGACCAACATAAACCACTGTCAGCTGCGTTTGACATCTTCGAAAGCGCCACAAAGGAATAGAATTATCTTTCGGTTTTAGAAACACATGCACATTTTAAAATAGCATGATATCTATGTTGCATAAATATTCGATGGAGTTAACCGATTACAAATTATTATGCACTCAACTTTAATCGCTTTGGCTCACCACCTACAACTTCATATTAAGATCTCAAAAGGTGCTCTGTAAATGTCTGATTAAAACGAAGGATTACGCCTGTAATGAAATCGCAATTAGGGTAATAACAGCTAAAATAAGGTCAGGCGTCAACATATGACACCGATTCAGCTCTGTCTTGAAACTGGCATTTTGGATATGCTTTTTAACTTTCAGACAACTATCTGGGTTAAGAAAACTTGTTTATATTTGGTTCGGTAAAGTAAGATATTAGTCTGGTCAAGTCAAGTCTAATAGTATCTAATGAAGGTTTATCGATCCTAATCTATATTTATTTTGGTTGAGTCTTGCGCTACTTAAAAGATTAGCAACGGCTACCAGATTATTCATGAGCACTGCATTTAGTCAAAAAGTCAAAGATTGTCCAGAAATAGCCTGCGGTACGAAGAACAAGATCCGACTGCCAGAGAAAAGAGAGGTTGATTTCTTGGGTTGTGTTAGGTTGTGAAAAATTGGAAGCCGGCGGATTGGTTGAACCGGGTTAAGATTTCTTGAAGAGGGGATCTAGTTTTGAATGAAAAGCCTGAGGCATAATAGAGGAGCTTAATCAGACCATATGATGCTGAGTGGACGACAGGAGGGGATGGAAAAACGGAGAATTAGTGAAATAACGTGAGTCGTCTCGGTTGAAAAACTGCATATAAATAACATCACACAATGAAATTCACATTTGTATCTTTTCTTTTGAGAAGGACGTTGTTTTATAAAGGAAAAGCAAACTTTTTCTGTACAATGAAGCAACAGTCAGTCCGCAGTAGTTAAGTAACGAAATAATGTGGCGCGTTGTGAAAGAAAAAGCAACTTTCTGTTTCAAAATAACTCCTTAAGAGTCAACGGTTGACGTAAACTGTGGAATTTTCATTTAGCAAAGAAATACGTCTATCGCTAGAGAAAGTGTGAGTCAATAGGGTGAGCCGAAGTTAGCATCTGCAGTTGGTGTTTTCGGCAGCTGAAGTCTTCCGGAATGTCTCCATCATTTTCAGCATCTCCTACAGAGCAATGTAAACATTAAATGATATGTATAAGCTTCATATTTCAGTTCTTTCTAGAGGACCAAAAGCTCATATGACAGAGGCAGCAACGTAATAAAGAGAAATTATGTAACATTGGACCTACAAGCAGACATATAAGCGATGTAGCTACTAAACAAAACGACGACGACTTACAGACAGAAAGAGAGCAAAGAGTAGGTAAACAAGCACCGAAACTTCACTATACGAGTATCCTTGCAATGCAATGTTATATTGCCATGCTGCTGGACGCTTCCTGCTAGCAGCATGTAATTCATTTCCGTTGTGTTCCAAGTGAATTAGGTTAATCGAGATTGGAACATACACCAATGTTCTGTTATAAGTACTCTTGAGAATTTTGGCTTTGAATCGACCGCCCAAGCCCACTTTGACTGCAGCCATATATGCCATGTCAATCGGACAAGGTTGGTGGCCGCTTGCTATCCCATTTTGGTGATTGGCTGTAACGTTGATGTTGTTTTCATATGCACCTTTCCGGGTGGTCTCAGCGATGAGGTCCGATTTCTATAAATAGCATTTTACCCCCCAAAAAACTTGTAATTTCTGAGAGATCATTTCTTCTTCAAGAAACCCTTTCTAAATGATATTAAAAGTCACTTTATCTAAAGCGTCAGATAACAATAACATCCGAGTGTTAGGCGGCTAGAAGAAGAAGAGCAGTTCTGATGACTCACTCGATATTTGCAAATGTGTCGTTTTGAACTGCAGTGCGTTATTTTGGCGGTCGTTTCGTCGTTGTAGAACTTGTTACAAAGTTTACACAGAAATCCAGAGACAGATACGATGCATTCCTGGCCTAAGTCATAGCAAATGAAGCAGAAACTTCATTGAAAATGTAACTTTTGAATGGGTCACGCTTTATGCCAGCGAAAGCGTAGCCGTTATGCAATTTATCTTCAGTTTCCCGCACCAATTATTCTCCATTAAGGATGCATGGACGTTCAGCGGTAACTTCAAATCAACTTCGCCCTTACATGATATATATATATATATAAATGTTTCATTTATATTACATTAAGCTATGCTACTATATAACATAAACTACTTCATGATAGGTAGTTTGTATACCTTCCTTCACGCTGAAAACGCTTTGTATGTATGTATATATGTATGTATATATGCATGTATGTATCTGTATATGTATGTGTGTATGTGTGTATGTATGTATGTATGTAGACATATCCATATTATAGTACCTTTCAAACACCTAACTTTGCACACAGGTGGACTTCTAGTTAACTTTGAGAATTGCCCACCTTTCGGTAGATTGGCGTTTGTTTTGTCAGCGTTTCTGTCGGATGTTAACCAGATCGGGTGGGCGTCGTCTTCGTTCTGCCGATGTAGCGTACACTCGAGCAGGAACTTTGCCTTATTTGGAAGGCAGTTGCCAGGCTTCTCTTTGGCTGGCTTTTGCGTCCCATTCATTTGCACCTGCACGTGTAATGCATGCATACATGCATAAATATATACATACATACATACATACATACATACATACATTATACATACATGCCTTCATACATAGGATCAGATCGTACCAAGTAGGCTACGTAGAGTAAGTCGTTCGAGGAAGATACAGACGTCGTTGTGAAAAAACGAGCGATGAGAAGCGGCGCATAATAAAGTTAGTCATACCTAAGCATGTACGATGAATGAATGAATCAAAGTAGGACAATCGAAATGAGGAAGTTGTGACCTGCAACGGAGGATCGAAGAAGCGGCGTCATGCCATCCGCTCGGAGTTTCTCATAATGGCCACCGTCCTCTGCTCTGTCTATTGGTGTCTCTGTCTCCTTGACTCTAGACTATTTGATTTATCATTTAGCCTTTGTTACCCGTAAGTCTGATTGACCTGGGTTTCTGTAAACGTCTATTTACCACATCCGTCTCCGATACTTCATTATTGTGCGCCACTGTTCCCTGTCTGGCCGTTCTTCTTCATCAATCGTTTAGGACTTAATCGAGTTCCTATGCTTTTTGCTTCCATATTTGGCTGGGTTTATACATACTGGCTGTGTTTTGCTCTTCATCTTCGACTACACTTTTTGCTTTCATTGTTTCACTTCAGTCATAGGCTGAATGAACAAAAAGGTTCTTTACTGCTACAATGAATACAGAATCATCCAACTTTCTTGAGGGAAAAGTCTTCAGAACGGTGGTCAGAGGTTGAAAGACATTTTGGCTGAAGTGCAAACACGACGACGGTCATTCCTTGCACGCTAATGCTTAGCCTGCCTTGAATCGTTGCTGTATTGCTTAGCGACACAAAGGAAAAACAAAGGAAGGCGTTTCCTTTGAAGTGACACCTTGAAGTAGCGCTTTGCAGAGGGTGCACGCCTCAAGTATCCCGAGTAATCTATGGTCAGTGTTATTTTGGCTTCCATGATATCGTACACGGTCAATGTGGTTCTGCTCAAGAAAAGCTTTCACGCCTGATTTATGGCCGAAGAGAAAAGCCAAGACTGCACTTGACCTTAGACCAGGGCTATATTTCAACAGACCCTAAAGGCTGGCGCAAAAGGTCGCTCCCAGAGGCAGCGTTCAGCTCTGCATAGTTTAACTTTTCATCACTGTGCTATTACTTCGACACTCTTCACCTTCTTATCACCAGAAACATAATGAATGCACGTAGTTACATTAGTTACATTACTAACGTATTCAGCCTATTCCGCGCAGGGCACACGCGCGCTAGTTCGGGAAAGATTTCCATCTAGGCAAAATCTGCTGTTGCTCCCCGTTTCTTCCTCTCCCTTCACCTTCCCCTCTCATTCATTTCCCCGTTCCCTTAAATAATCTCCCTTGTCCAATTACCCCTCCCCTGCCTCTCCCTTTGTAGTCCCAATCCCTATCCGTCTCCCTAGCCAAAGGGAAAGAAATTAATTTGCATTAAATGGACCACCGAGCAGTCGAGCAACCGTCCCGTCTAACTGCATTAAATGGACCAAATGACATGGCTACACCCGTCTCAGCCTTTTGCATACACACACGCACACGCACACACACGCACACACACACATATGGGGAGAGAGATTTACTTACTTACTTACCTACCTACCCACTTTTATGGCGCACTATCGCAATATAAGTCAGGCACAGGGGAATTATGTAAGTCAGGCACAGGAGAATTATGCACACTTCGAGTAGGCCCGATTAAGTAAAGCTTAATTTTGCAGGCACAGGAGAATTATGTAAGTCAGGCACAGGAGAATTATGTAAGTCAGGCACAGGAGAATTTTGTAAGTCAGGCACAGGAGAATTATGTAAGTCAGGCACAGGAGAATTATGTAAGTCAGGCACAGGAGAATTATGTAAGTCAGGCACAGGGGAATTATGTAAGTCAGGCACAGGAGAATTATGTAAGTCAGGCACAGGAGAATTATGTAAGTCAGGCACAGGAGAATTATGCACACTTCGAGTAGGCCCGATTAAGTAAAGCTTAATTTTGCAGGACCAGATGACATGGCTACACGCGTCTCAGATTTTTACACACACACCTACACACGCACACACACATATATGTAGAGAGAGAGAGAGAGAGAGAGAGAGAGAGAGAGAGAGAGAGAGAGAGAGAGAGAGAGCTGAATGCCGCCATTTAGAAGTATCGCGTCAGCTGCGTTTCCAATGAGGCATTTGTATCGACACGCTTTGTGTTCAGACACTGTCGTCGAATCAGAACAAATTGGTTAGCGCTGAATTAATTGCGAGGAATTTTCTTGCAGAGCACCGAGTCCTTCTGATTGCGTCAGTCATTTGAAGAAGAACTTCTTGAATTTTGGCCTCACAGACAACCCAATAATTAATTAAGCGACGAAGTAGGCCTAATTAATTGCCCAATTAATTAGGCAAGCAATTAGCCATAGAATGGCGTTCCTTAGGCATAGTTCAGTTTCGCTGCAATTAAAGGAATCGCGTGTTCATTGCTTTGCGAGTGTTTGCTTTAATGTAACAGATGAATTTTAGCGAGTTTAATCTTCACACGTGGTACATACTAGATGAGCTGATCAGGTCATTTCTATTTCAAGCCAATTCTATCAGGCAAATGTTTCGAGACTATGCCAGACAAAGCATGATATAAAAAATATCACGAGCCAACATGATAGAATAAATAATGTGCCTCTAGGCAATGATTGTAGGCCTATATGCATAAATAAAATTGATTACTTCTATAAAGAATCTTCCTTAATGTGACGCTTCGCAGTGCATAATAGCAACAGCGTATTTTATTGTAACTTAAGAGCATTATGATAATTCATAATGCTTCAAGGCAGAGCTTTTGGTTAAATATGATACTAAACGATGTAGTGCAAGGCAAGTCATTTGTAAAATAGCTTAGGTATTCGTCTAAATGATTGCATAACTAGGTGCATCACCGACTCCGAGATTTCCAGGTCATGCAAGTCTAGGGCCCAATGCTGCCAAAATGAAAACCGGTCTACCTGTCATAGGTCATCCAATTAAAACTGCCGGTCGGGCTACGGAGATATGTGAATAAATAACTTTCAAAACACACAAACTCTAAAGCGGATCCAAGAACTTCAAGATGCCGACTCACAGACAGAAGGAGTTCGAAGATACGAGAATTATCGAGCAAGATTTATCACAAGACGAACTGATTTATCCAAATGAACAAGATGCATAAGCAACGGCCATATATATATATATATATATATATATATATATATATATATATATATATATATATATATATATATATATATATATATATATATATATATATATATATATATATATATATATATATATATATATATATATATATATATATATATATATATATATATATATATCTCTCTCTCTCTCTCTCTCTCTCTCTTTCGTACCTTGTCTGCTTGGATGTTGTGGGTCTTAGACTTCGTTCCGTCTGTTGTCACTGGTGGCGTCGTCCAGATGCGCTTCAGGCCAACGCCGTAGTTTCTCCTGAATCAAAACACAACAGTTAATTGTCGCTGTCTAATTAGCCGACAGATAATTATTCGCAACATCTGGCAGCCGTTCTTTAGTACGCATTCTTGTTAGAAAAGAGTGTACGCCTCTCAGGTAAGAACAACCTGCCCCTGGATGAATAACAGACTACCTTGTATGCCTGTATCAATAATTGATTAGTATTGTCACGGAGGTGGATGGGCTTTGCTGTTGTTTCCTATGTTTAAATCTTGTGATTTCTTGGCCTGCATAGATATAATTATAACGATCTAGAACGAACTACATATCCGATTAGTTTAATTTTTTATTTGTTTTGTTCTTTCTTGATTTCTCAGTAGTTTATGGTTGTTTAGGTTCTGGCAGATGGAAATTGCTTGACAGGCTAACTGACTGATCGACTGATGAAGTTTCGCAGCAACTGGATGGATGGTGCGGCCATTAACCCCAGACAACTCCCCTTCTTCATCTTAACCCTCTTTCCGCTCCAATCCCAAACATCACTCACCGTAGCTGTCTCTCTGGGTGACTCTTGGATCTTAACCTGGAACCGAACACTTTTGCCTATCGATTTCGTTTTGACTGAGCGCCTGTGAATAAACTGGTCCCGTGACGTGGTTTTCGTTGGGCCCTGTAGAAATCTCGGGATTACTATTACGATTACGCTCGTTGGCTTTACTGTTTTCTGTGCAAGCTGTTCAGGCGGCTTCAAACGGTCCATCCGTCTGTCTGTCTGTCTGTTCGTCGGGCAATGTTTACATGCACACATGGCTTTTCTGAGTAATGTTAACATCTTATGTCCGTCCGTTAACTAATAGCTGGATTTTTATATATCCAGGCCACCTGCAAGTTTTCTGCTGGTTTTTGATATTGTTAGGTTCATTCTATTGTTAATTTTAATTTTTTTTGCTACGGTTTACTTTGTATTCTTGTTTGTAAGATGGGTCTAAGTTTGCTGTTGATGTTGAGAAGTCAATAAATGGCTGAACAATTTTATTGTTAATTTTATTGTATTTGATAGTAATGATGTCATTGCAGCTGTTACTGTAGCTGTTATTCTTGCTGTTGTTGTTATTCCCTTCAGCATCGTTTTCCTGTTACTACCTGTTATTGTTATTGAACGCGACGCGGCCAGCTGTCTAACTGAGTAAAATACAAGTCGATGTGCGTAACCGAGTGCATGCTGCAAGCCTCTCCTGGACATACTCAGCCCTCAGCATGGAGTCTCCGAATTTGCTGCCAGTGAGTGAAATGTTGTCTGGTTTCGAAGGGTCTGCCCAGCGACGACCTACTCCAACTGTGCAAGCATCATTCGAACTTCCGACACGCTTGTCATTGATTTTGAGATCTAATAGCACACCGCAGGAAGGAGCGTCTTCGAGGGGCTCTTAAAAGGCCCTGTGTTATCATTTCATGCTAAAAGCCTGGGCCACCTATAGGGCCTACCTTATGAGTATAGGTAACATAATTCGAAACAAGTGCTTCACCTATACCACGAAACGAGACAGCAAACGTGTTGATTTAACTCTTATCACAAAGGCGCTAGGTATTGTCTCCACGTCTCAGTGCCAACTACAGCTGTCTATGGCAGGTCGCATAACAATTGGTCTATTTTCAATATTTTGACTGTTGTCAATCTCATAATCACTTCCACTTCTAGCAGACTGTGACTGATTATATCCTGACTGACTTCTTCGTCTTCGTCTTCGTCTTCTTCTTCTTCTTCTTCTTCTTCTTCTTCTTCTTCTTCTTCTTCTTCTTCTTCTTCTTCTTCTTCTTCTTCTTCTTCTTCTTCTTCTTCTTCTACTTTTTCTTCTTCTTCTTCCGCTCTCCGTTCGATAATTTATAGCTTATTTATTTCAATTGACGAAATTACTTTACGACTGCGTTCACTTCTGCTTTTCCAATCGCTTTACGATCGCAGGCGACGACTTAGAGGGCACAAAACTGTCACAGGCTATTATCGGTGACCGTTATAAGTGGCGGTTCTCGAAGAATAAAAAAACAGTTTAAGTTATACGTATGATTAGATGGCACACATGAATTGTTCTACGTCTACAATCGATGGGTAAACGTCCGATGGAGACAAACGCCGCCTCGAGTACATAACGAGCTCAGCATCTGATGGAAAGAACGTATTCTCTGGCGACGATTCTCGTTCGGTTATTTATGGAGCGCCAATTTGTTCGCTTACACCTAATGGCGCAGTTTCCCACCACTTGAATACTAATTCCCGTTCGCCAACGAAAGCTGACAGCGGCTGAGGCGATATAAGGAAAATGCATCTGTCCTCTTTGTCAGATTGTAAATCCAATAACTTCTATGACGTCAATTTCTATTGAGTCGTTTTATTATTTATTTAATCCAAGACAGCTGTTAAAATTAATGTTTGCAAAGAACGGACAGTACTTTCGTTACACACTTAAACTGTCATCAGAGTAGATTGCCTGACTTGTCAAATAATATTACATCAAATGTTGTCTAATTGGTTTTCGTTACAGAATGAATTAAATGAAACGCAGATTCAGACTGTTAGAAACGGCGAAATTGTCACAGACAAACGCAGACAAAGGAAAAACGATGAGAAAAAATGTAAGCAATAGGAATCTTCTTTACGACGCTTTCGTATTTCCATCGATATTCCTGCAGCATCGTTCAACGGTTCATTCGTCCATCCAGCCATTCTTTCATTCATCCGTCCGTTATTCATCAGTCCGCCCGTCATTCCGTCCGTCCGTCGATCCAAATAATATTCCGCCCGTCCCTTCCCCGTCCTTCCTTACGTCGTTCTCTCCCTCCCTATCTATCTCCTTGCCTCCCTGTCTGCCTATTCGTCACCCTTCCTCGTACCTCTATCCTAGCCACCGTCTCTCCTTCCATCCTTACCTGCCTCTCTCTCTCATTTGATACCGCCCTCCAGCTTTCCCTTGCCTTCCTTCCTTCCTCCCTCCCTATGTCCCTAATTCTTCGTTCCTTCTCTCTCTCCCTATCTACCACCTTCTCACCTCCCTTTTCCATCCTTCCATACCTCATTCCCTGCATACTTGGTTCGACGAGCTATTGACGAGGAACTCCTTTCATTGTCGTCTTTGTCTGAGATTCTTCGTTTTAGGAAGCGAAGAACAATGAGACGCCGAGTATGAACGTTAAATCGAAAGCCAATGCCTGTAGAAGTAGTTGGCCACGAAAGGATCGTCTGTTGTTTCATTTCGTCACTGATAAAGTTTTGATATTCGTATCATGTGTAGGACATAACCGAACAAAGGGACGATGAATAACACTTAGACGTCAGCAGAAAGATAATTATCTTGGAAAAGTACTGATGAGCATTTCTCCACCCACTGTCTCAATTCCACCCATTCATTGGATGTGGCAGCCGGGGAGTAATGTTTAGATTGGGGTTTGATTAGTTTCTTGCGATCTTTCACCCTTGCGTCCGCATCATGCAAAATGGGTAAAAGAGAAATCCATATATATCCATCCACACATTCATCCATCCATCCATCCATCCATCCATTCCACCCTCCCAAACCCATCCACCCATCCACCGACCCACCTATCCATCCATCCGTCCATCAATCCGTCCTTCCGTCCATTCCAATTCTCACTTCTTTTCCCCTCTTCATCCATCCATCCATCCATCCATCCATCCACCCACCCATCCATCCCTCCATCCCTCCGTCCTTCCGTCCATCCATCCATCCATCCATCCATCCATCCATCCGTCCATCGATACCTGTCAATGCTTTTAATCTAATCATCTAATTATCAGGCTGCAATCGTGTGTGCTGTGCTCGTCAGATCTAATATCCAGAAAGTTGGTTACCTTTTGGCTTTGTTCGTGAACTTCAGTCGCTGCTTTAGGTTAACTTTGAGAGTCTTCAGTCTCTGCTTTGTCTTCTGGAAATGGACACTGGCGATGGCTTTCATCAGCCGACGATGCTCATCCGATTGCATGTGCATGTCGAAATTCTATGCAGAATATGCATATATCGATATATATATATATATATATATATATATAAAACATTGTTACAGGTTGTTTAGAGGTATAGAACAAAATACCAACTTTAGGCTAACAGTTTCATTTCCTAAGCTATTTACAAGCATAAAATAGCTCACATAAAATATCAAGACGTCGACCTCAGGTGGCGACAAAACCAGTCGAAACCTCTCAAACAAAAGCACAACAACCTCCAACACAAGGTAAAGTAAGACGACTCCAAAGAACCAAGACGTCTTCGAGAAACCAAACAAGTCCTCCGCGTGGAGAGACATAATACAACTCGTTGAAAGAGACTGGCAACAAAATGGCCGCGCAGAACCAAACAAAAATCCAGTCTGAGTCCAAACTAAACACCACCTTTATATACCTTCGGCTTTCTCGCCTAAACGTACAGAAGATGTACAACGTAAAACAACGTAACCTATTAGGTTCCATCTTATACGTCGAAAGTAACAATATGCCCTGTCAGTGGACATGTTAAGAGGCCAGACTGGTGGTGATTTCTTGGTCGACTTCAAAGCACGGATTTTATTACTCTTCTCTATATATGTGTTTGTATATATGTACGCATATGTATGTATTCATGCATGCATGCATATATGTGTGTAGGCCTGCATATGTATGTGCAAATATTATGTAAATATAATTATAATTGTAGTATTTGCGCCGCTTCATATTTTTTGCTATACACAGACTGTTCTGTATTTGACTTGAACAACTTCCCATTCGTAGCTTGCATAGTATGACGTTAGTCTATATAATATATATGTATAGATGTATTTAATATGTTTATGTATATGTGGTTTTAAATTGGAGGTCAGGAAACAGGAAGCTACTGTGTGGTTGAGTCGATGTGGTAAGATGGATCGATGTTGACTGAACGAACCAGATAGGTTCAGTAGGGCTAGTGTCTGGTGGTCTCATGAAATCCCGATTCCTGGTCGTAAATCCATAAATTCAATGACTCGGTGCTGTTTATCGCCGTCTGAAGAGCACTTCTAAGCACAGCAAAGCCGGAACCGAAAATTTGTTCTCCCATTATGAGAGAAGGAGGAGGGTGCATGTTAACGGCTGGCGTTGTGACGTGTGTTGGACACGTACAACTATAGGAAGTAATATCAGTTGGCAAATGAAGCAAGCCCATGGCAGTATGAATCTTTTCGAATAGAGCAACCGGTTTAATTGTACTTCGACCCTTATTATATTTGCAGTTCATCAACCTTGTAATATAGATTGAACAAGTCTCCGATAGAAATATAATAAATAGCAATGCTAAACAAAATAACCAACCTGTGTAATGAATGGTCTTTGTGATATACGGGCAGATTTTTAATGTATTTGCTTTACATACTCGCATAGGTTTCAAAACTCGATGCGTTATTGCTAATTATTGACAGTTCGCTGCCATCAAGAAAGGTTACCAAGTTCTTGATTTGGTGTTGTCTTATGTGTGCCTCAGCCGAAAGATCTTCCAGTTTAAGAACCACGCCTTCGAGGATTCATGTTGGGAAAAGTGTGTATGTAATTAATGAGCGACTATTTTATCTTACAGTATTTTATTTTAATTTGAATTACATTTCAACCAGTAGCAACATTATAACAATTAATTTTATATATCCAGCAGTTCGTGCCTATAACGCCAATTGGTGTCTAGGAAAAAATCATGTTTTCTTTCCACGACAATGTGCTATTAGGCCTATAAATGGTAGCAGATATGTGTTGTCGCCTTTGAGATGTTATTAATTGCGCTATATAAATGACCAAGCACTTTTGATTTCTTAAACAATGCTAAGAATACTAAAGAATATTGTCACTTACTTCGAGATTGGAGCATCGGACGCGGCAGATCTGACAAACATACGAATCTCTTTGTCGATCGTCGTTTTCAGGCAGCGAACTCTGTAACATTAGTTAAGACATTTCATCTCAGTTTTATCTAATCCCTAACGCAAGTTTTCCTACAGAATCAACATGCATAAAAAGGTTGAAATATATTAATGTTATACAAAATTTTCAATTTACTAATCAGATGCTCAAACTTAGATGTTATCTATAGGTAATCTTTACTGCAAGCGGTTCTAATCTTGAATTCACCACTTTCAGGCTCTTTGGGCTTGCTTTGTTGTTTTGCCGACGGTTCTTCTTAGCTGTTTCAAGTCATTTGAACCTGCTTTGTAGGCTTTGCATCTTAAGGACCACCTGGGCCTTCTGTTTAGGCCTCTAAGCGGCCCTGAAGTTGGATAGAGACCAATCACTCAAGATTTAATGCAAACTCGACAGTTCCTTTTTCTTTTCATTTCACAGAAAAATAGTCTGATTAATTTAAAAACATAGGCTTGAAATAATTAGCGTGGCATTTGTGTATAATAATAAAATGCAATCTAATTAAAGCAAAATACCTAATTAAAGCAAAATAAGACTAATTAGATAGTGAACTCATTGCCACGGATGGCGTTTGATAATATGGGACGATTCCGAGTGATTAAAGCAAGCTGGCCTAATGATGAACAGGGCGTTCAGTGCATCCAACCAGGGACGAATTTACATAGCAACAATATGCTACATGGTTTGTCTTATTGATTCCACATTAGTCGGCCGTTTCTGTGGCTGCTCTGTTCTCTTCCGCTTGGCTTCCCGCGGCCCTAATTGCGTGCTTGCCACAGATGAACTCAGAATAATGCCTGCCCCCAACCTGCAATAATTTTCTATCTTGCTTTCTATTTTCGTCCTGTTTTGCCGACGGTTCTTCTGAGCTGTTTTCGTTTTTGCCTGTTCTGCGATCATTACCCATTGTTATTGTCTCCTATTCGCTGTTCTCAGTTTCTTCTAGTGACACGTCGTTCTCTCTTTCCATTTCTCTGTTGACTCGTTTTCTCGCTATATGCTCCTTTGATTCAGTTTCTGTCAATTGTTGGGCGACTGTGTATATATGATTGGCGGGTTTTCGCTGATCACGTGATGCTACGATTCCCAGCGGACCAGCACAGCATCCTGATGCGAAATGCAGCACATTTCATCTAAGTAAGCAGGTAAGTAAGCAGCAGAGGCAGCGAAGAACGCCGCGAGATACGTCCTATACAACATATATATATATATATCCACGCTTATGTAATTGCGATTATATACATATTGATGCGAGAGCACTTGTGCAAGGGAAAGTTGACACGTGCCCATGCACTTTTCTGTTGAAGGAGAAAAGGTCAAGAGGGAAAGTTGCTTGGGTCTCATGATGGCATGCCCATTCACCTATCTGTTGAAGCAGTGCTTGGAGGTGTGTTTTGGCGGAGTTTAAGACTATATAAATGAGAAGTTTTATGTTGATGTGTGTTATGAGTTGGGGCCCCTCGTAGCGAGTATTTGTAAGAAACGTGTGGAATAACTGTTGAAGCCGCGCGAACTGAGCTGTCGCTGAAACATTTTTTCCGACTCGTAATATAATATACAAATGCGTATCTACATATAATCATCTTCATATACATACATATGCATATCTATAATACTATATACATATGCATCTCCATATATATGAATATATGCATGCATATACATAAGATATATCTAAATGCTTATATATCTATGGGGCCTATGTATATAATTATACGGAGGAATATATAGCCTACGCATATACATTAGCATATACACAAATGAATATGTACATGTATAAGCTCCAGGCCCAACTATATATATGGAACTCAACGGCCAACAGACATAGAAATAACTTTGCTTTCATGCAAGCAATTAAATAAGTTTGGATACAAAGATAAAAAGGACATATATGTTCGTACACTTAACCACTGGGGAATCCAGAGGTGTGCAAGGGGAGGAAGGAAGCAAGGCTGTGCTTAACAGCTCACCCAAAAAGTGTAGACGAGTTCTTTTGAGCATAGGCGCTTTTATGGTTTATAATATCTCTGGGTATGCTTTTCTAGGGGCCCGCCCAGACTTTGGCTACTGGAATATTGACAATCGTAATTGGGGCCCATTGTACTCTGCGCCGTTGGGCCCTTTGGTGTTTACATCGAATACACCGATGCTGAAAGTGCCTCTGCTTTTGAGGATCATTTTGCTTCGCCAAATTTTCTATGACCGTTTTAGTCATCAACAGACTCGATGCCATTAGAATTGTATGGCCGTTTTTAGTCAATAATTCTCTTCCTTTATCTCCCCCGCATCGTTCTGCTCAGTCGCTTGTGTCATTTCGTTATCAGGTTAAGATTTACATTTTTCAATTCCACTATATTAAGATATAAACATGGTTATCGAGTAACACATACGATCATTTTGAGACAAACAAAAGCACAAAGTGGCATACATAGGAGAACAAATAGACTGACAAGAGATACATAAACATACAAACAGAATGAGCAGCACAGATAGAGACAGACAGATAGGAAGGCAAACATATATAGCCTATGCTGATAGATCATTTCTATGCAAGCGCATTAAGACGAGACAAGAGCCATGCATATTGACACACAAACAGATAGAATGATGTCAACAAACAGACGACATTGCCGAAATAACCCCGGCCGGGGTCAACGATACTCACAAAAGCGCGGCCAGTGGAAATTTCGTTTGCCTCCATACTTTCGTTCGACCTGGCGTCTGATTCGTCTACTGATGCCTTCCTCATTACTTGGAGCTGATGCGGTTGCAGCTGAGTAGAAGGAGGAGGAGGAGGAGGAGGAGGAGGAGGAACAGGAACAGGGGCAGGAGAAGGTTGGTGAGTAGGCTGCGGCTGTCGTTTCGGAGGGATGGTCTTGGCGTCTGGTCGGATCGGATGCTGATGGGGTCGGCTGCCGTGAATGGCACTTGGAGACGGACCCAGGACCGTCGCCTCGTCATCTGGAGTTACCATCATCATCTCAGTCTCTTCAACAGTTCAACATCGCCAACAGACTATTAATACTGATTTATGGGAAATGCTATAAACACAACTATACCTCGGGGTGCGCGATAGTCTAGTGGTTTGTGTGCTGAAAGTCCGGGGGTTCAAATGCTCGTCAGGGCAGAAATTTATTTCCAGATTTCGGCTCCACTTGAGCCCCAAAGTGAACTCAGCTATAATGAGTACACTGACCGTACACTGTCAGTGGGAAGATCAGGCGGCGAGGAAGAGGGCTGACCATCCGCCCTCATATGCCGAAGCTAAAAATTATGAAGTCGCTAATACTTCGTACCCATGGCTACTCTTAGAGGCCAGTTTAGGGAACTGCTCTTCTACTTCAACCACATAGAGCAATTCTAATCTATTATCACTCTAGAGAACTTTGTCTATACACAGTATAGCTGCCAGTGGTGTATATGTTTGAATTTGGCATAGCACGAAAGCATTTAACCGTTTCGTTTGATTGCTCAGGTTGTACCACCCACAGCGACAGTTAAAGTCAAGCCGGTTTTATGGCAATGTGAAAGTATACTAAGACACAGCAACACGACAATGTTAAATACTGCCTCTGAAACGCAAGTGAAGATTTTCAGAACAAGTTGCTCTGAATGCCACCGCCAAAGAACAACAAATCAGAACCAAATCAATCGTTAAAGTACTTACCTACTTATTCACTCACAAGATTAATCGCTCGCTGAACTACTGACTGACTGAATTACTGGTTGGCTCACTGATCAAAATAAGGTACGGTAAGCCCTCATTTCTTACACGCCTCATTGAACATCAGCTCTCAGAGGCCTGGATCTGACTAACGAATGACTTACAAGATGACTGATTGACTTACTTACTGACTTACCTATTTATTTCTTTCACCTTCTGAGCCATAAGGTGAAGACTGTTTAACCTTGATAATAAGCATCTGTGACTCGGTGGCCCAGTTTTAACACAAGGCCACATGTCAGGTGGTCTAACGATTAAGGATTTGAGCCGAAAATATGAATGGACGCAAGGTTGCGAACTTCGGCGATTTGTTTACACACGATTGCCTTTGTCATTAAGCAGTAGATTTCCAACCGGCGCTTCTGGTTGACTGGAAAGCAGAAGAACAATTCTTATGCTGTAATGGTCAATTCCCGACCCAGAGCATAGGAAAATGAAATGAAACCGGCATAACGTCCGCCCGTAGGACTACCAAAAGCATAAATGTAGATATATATGTGTTTTTGTGTTATGCAGTATATACAATGTAGTGTTGTATATAGCATTAAACCTGCGTGTGTATATGTTTACTTAATGTTTTTCCGAGTCGATAGGGGTCGTGGGCGTGAATCGTTGGCAGCGGCCATTGTCTTCAACGGCTGGCAATCGAATCTTCGTTGCCGAACCATTACTTCGCTCAGCTTGAGAATCGTGATTTTGATCAGCACAGGTGACTTACGCCTAGTACACGTGACTTACGCATAGTACACGTGACTTCCGCCAAGCTTTGTATCTGCCTCAGCGGCTGATGCTAGGACATGTCTAGACATCGACCCTCGTTACTTCTATTCATCCTCGCTTCTTATGAATGTCATGGGAGGTAACAAAACATTGTTTATCGTGTCTATAGCACAGCTTGGAAGTATAGGGCAGCAAACTGGCAGATGGCATCAGATTGCCAATGCGTTTGTCGTTCGCCACAGCATCCGGGTTGTTTCGAATACTGGTGCTTCGTGTGAAAATGAAGATTCGTTGTCAAGCCATGTGATCCTGCTTCCAGTTGGTGGGTTGCTGTTGTCCTGTTTAGTTTCACTGTTTAACGACATCTTATGGCATCAAAGGCCGTTCACGTCCTCCTCCTCCTTTATCCAGGCTTGGGATTGGCACTACCGGACTAAAGGCAGTGGAGGAGTTTTGTCCTGTTTGCTCTTCAGCCGATATATTTATGGACCAATGTTGGCGGGGGGGGGTGTTTAATGAATGAGCGAGTGCCGACCTTACCTCATTATTTGAGTGGCGTTTTTTAGAGCGCACAGCATGATTGAAAGAGAGCAGCGTATAGGTAAAAGCATTCATGAGATGGCAACTGCGTGAGTAGTTCACCTTAGGTAAATCTTTATTTCAAATTATTGCTTAACGTAGTTATTTGTCAAGAGATGATGGCATATATATATATATATATCTTTCTCTTCCACACCAACTCTTCTATCTGTGATTGTCATCACTAGTCTTTTCAATCTTTTAATCAACTGACCCTCCCTCTATTTCTCTTTTCCCTGACCAGTTAATCTGTGTCGCCTTTGCCTTTCATTCGTCACTGTCAAACTTTACCTATTTGTCTTTCTCCGTCTGAGGCCTTCTTTGTCTTCTTAATTCCCAGCGCGGCCATTTGCTTCTTTTGTTATTCCTGTTTCATCTTCTTATACATTCTTCTCAGTCTGCTTGTGTCTCCAAGTCCCTTCCGCGCTTTCCTTCACGACCTTCCATTGTCCGCTTCTTCCCTTTCTTCTCATCTTCTTCACATTTCGGCTTTTCCTTCCTCTCCTTCTCCTCCTTTTCCCCTTGTCTCTTCTGAACGCGGTAGTCTCCGGGGGAATATGCAAGATGGCTGTGGACGCCGACATGCATTCATTGCATACAAAGCCACGCGCGTCGAACAAATGACATCCGGAGTTATGAATAGGCCACATCGACCGTCAATCGACTGCTACATATTATGAATTCGACCACAGAACGAACCGAGGTTAAATTCCTGCAACGCTTTATGATCCGCTGAACTTTGCGCCATGTATGATATAAACGCGAGGGTTGAATTGCAAAGTATCTGTTCAGCGAAAGTCATGAGTCGAGAATATGCTTTATATACAAGTAATTTGCCGGAGCCGACGTACAGTCTAAACATTTCCCGTGAAAACCACAGTAGCTGACAGTAAATGTCGATGCTAGTAACCTACTTTGAATTTCATAGTAACTTTCATGTTTTTGCGAATTTGTTTTGCACTAAACTACTGTGAAATTTGTAGCAATTTTCTTTGAAAGTCGCAATTCATTTTCTTCGAAAGTCGCAATTCACATTCGCTTATTGTAGAAATTACAGTAACAATCTGCGAAAATCACACTGATACATAGAAATTTAAAGTAATTCCCGATGAAATTACAGAAAGGGTTAAGGGTGGTGTAGACATATAAATTTCTGGTAATGAAGGGCTATGAACTGCAGCAAGACATATTTAGCAGATTAAGAAGATGCCTGTCCATCACCAGTTCATAATGTTTGTGCTGTGTCAACATTATTATTATTAATCAGAAACTTATATCGCGTTGATTTGTGGATTCACGTCAAAAGCGCGTGTAGCTGAAAAACTCTTAAATTAAATAAATAAAACATCAAAGACGTATAAATCCAGCTATTAACACGTTCAGAGGGCGTTACGTACTTGTATCTATTTGTGTGCAGTGTCTATAATCTCTGGCTACAAGCAGACACTATGTATATACGTAGCGTTCTGACCACATAGCGTTAGTTGCTTGCAGACATTTCTTCTTAGCGATCCTAGGCACTGCATAAAAATTATATTAGCAAGAGTAAACAGAGTGAAATGGCATTGGCAACTAGGAACACAAAGGGATGCAATATATTTCGGCCAACGATCTCATCGAATGTAAACACTGTGTCTGTCCTATCATCTTGGTACAGCGTCGTATTAATCACAAAAACATGCGAAAACATGTCTATAAGCTTTTATACGCGTTACTGTCTGGGTGCTTTTATGTTCGAGATGCTCCTCCTTTCGTTTATCCAACACAAATAATGGTAACGCCGTTATTGAATTTGTGATCCCAGCTGATAGAATATTTAGAAAACTAAGCGATGTAGAGTGTTATATTTCAATGTGACTCCAGATTCTTATCTTGCGTTTTTATCTGATTATATACACGGTGGCGCTATATAAGTTGTTTGAACAGATGTTGTAGCTTCGATCAATAACTGCTGTAATCCGAAGGCAAGAAATTGTATTGCTAGCCTGTGTGATACATTAAGGCTTTCGGCTGAGAGAGCCAGTATGGTCGGCCTACACTGTCTGTACCAACTTAAACATAAACTATGCCAAAATCAGTTATGCTGATTCCCGCTCTCGATTCAGATAGCAGACTAGTCCCTGCATTGGGACAGATAATTAATTTCCTGTGACAGGCGATGCATAAATCTCCAGACATATACATGTATGCATACATGTAGTAGAGGCGTATTATGTTGCTTGATATACGAGTCAGTGAACTATTTGTAGAGTGTACTGGCTTATTCGCTTACTCTCTGAAATTAATGTAGACAGTGGGCCTAAAAGTGTGGAATTAGGCTCAACTTAGATTTGGCTTATCGGCAGTGCGTGGATATCTCTGCAACAATTTTTGTAGATGACTCCGTTGCCTGCACTAGTGTTTGTCCATACTTTGCTGCAAAAACATGCACATTAATGTATTAAAATCAGCTCAACAAAAGATGTACTGTAGGTAAAAGTATTCTACTCTTTTTCAACAGAGCATGCAAACAAAAATATATTACAGCGTGCACATTCCATTTTTAATAATTATTGACATGACTTATGCAAGTTTTCTTCGTTAAGACTTATTTTAACTGCATCGAAAACCTTTGACTTTAAACGAAATTATAAATAGAAAACAATTTCTGCTTTAATCGGTGGCTTTATGAAAATCATGTTGCCTATGTCTACAACGACGTGATTAGATGTGTAGTTGACATCAGACAGCCTATAGTCTTAATTGAGCACTGAGGATGCAGGAAGACAACTGAATTGCCTGTCATGGCTGCAATAGCCATCCGGCAATCAGAGCTAATCACACATAATTTCTGTATTTGCATATATAGAGAGAGAACGATCAGTCACGGCAAGTTCTTTACCACCCACGGAAACCAACTCACCCACTCTTTCATTGCCCTTAAAAACATCAATGTCTCTCACCATTCCCTACCACCACTAACCCAAAAATCACCTGCGCTACCAACACATCATTGCTGCAACACCTACATATACGTGAATTTCCATGCTAGTAAGCACCACCGACAATATAGGGGTATATGTCTTTTCTGAGGTATTTACCTCCCCAAGCTTTACTATCCTGACCTGGTATCTAAACTGACCAAACAATCTGGCTCTTCTGAATTTAACAAACGTCGCAGATTTTGTGTAGTACTGAAAAACATCGAAGATTTGCATTTACCTTTACATATGATACATGGATAAGCATCATGCAGATACAGATTATGATAATTATTTGAATGCTTGAACTCTTGACCAGCGTATACAAGTACCCACACGTCAACTAGACCAACACTGCGCACTATTCGTATTTTCGTTGTAACTATACATCTGAACACAGTGTAGCGCATTTAGAGTACCTCAAAACGGCGCTAAAACACGGTTATCTATAACACGAAGCCGTGTTTCATTGTTAGCAAACTATGCATCTGGATTAACTAAAACAGCGATCGAGAGCAAATTGTACAGGACTGTGTACCAACTGCTAAGCTTACTCTTGCAACACTGACACAGCGTGAAACACAATTTACAATATTAGATATTAAATACCAAAATTAATGGCAACAATGTTGTATAAATAATTAATCGATCAAAGGAGACGTTGCACTATTCTGCACGAAATTCTCTGTTCTGTTTTATGTAAGCATCACCACTAAGACTCATAAAGTCCTCCCCGATATTGCAATATGAACATACCAATGATGTCTTGATCAACGTTTACAGGTTCCAGATCAGCTGGACAAAGTAGGCCTGCGCTAGATGTGCATTATCGTTGCAAGACGAGGTGCGTTGAGACTAATTCAATCGAGCTTGCGAGACCCTTTATCTCAGCCAAATGTAAGCATCTCAGAAGATCTTGAGACGCAGGTGCCATAAGCACCCGCATCCGTTGCAGTCACAGGAGGTGAACGTGACACTTTTTGAGGGGACGGTGGACCACCCAGTAGCTTCATTTGAAGTTCGGCATATAGAAAGAGAAGGGTTGAAAGTGAAACACGATCAAACGATGCTCAATCGTGCCATCTCAATTTATTAATCATGAAAATAATCCACAATAAAAGGTCACAAAAAGGATTATTAAGGAAATACATTGTACACAATTGAGGAAGTAGCTACGTAAGTTCAACACTGGTACGATATGAAATACTAAATTCAATTACGAACTTTGTGTAAAATATTGATCATTGGGTCATTTGCGTTGTCATACAGCAAAAGCCCTTTTCTAATTCGTGGAAATAGGTCTTCTGTCAGCAGGAGCATAACTATTCCGCGTCGCAGATTGCTAATGTTGACTCTCACCTCTGCCACCGAGTTTTTCATTATCTTGTCGAACCATGTAACTCACAACAGAAGAAACAATTTCCGGTCGTTGTACTGCTGTTGTATCTACGTTTCAGCTGAATAATCGTTCAACCCCCGGTTTTTGTATTACTGTTATTGTGTTTGCTCTTCATTCCAGGGGCTACGCCTCTTAGGACTAGAGTTGACCCTTTCTCGACTCGTCGGCTCACTGCCCGTTGTCTGTCGCACGTCTTCACTTGTTCGAAGATACGGATATCATCCATCCTACGTATGTCCTATTGATGTTGATAAAGGCATGTAATCAATTAACGATTATCTTACCTCACCTTATCGACTGTCAATAGTGGAAGAGTCTTAAAAGAAGCAAAAGGCCCTAAGTCAAAGAGGGTTTTTCATTTTTGGTGAATGACTCTGTGGCTAGGATAAGATCTAAGGAAAAGATCGTGTCCAGGTGCACGATGTAGCCTTGATATCCCCCTCTGTGAAGCTGAAAGAGCTAGGTCGGAAGGCCTAAGCACACAAAGACCCGGACGGTGTCGGCAGATCTCGGCCAGCTGAACTTCGGACTATACACAGCCTGGAGACCAACCCCAGACCGCGACAGTTGCAAAGAGTTGTGGAAACGGCAACGCATCAGAGAGAGACACGCCACTGACGATGATGATGATAAGGTGCTCGATATTTTAGTAGGCTATAATGAACATTCTATGAATGTGGTTGCTTATTGTTCCGTTCGATGTCAGATCAGTGTTTTTGAATGAATGTTGGTTTACAGGAGCATGAAAACGGTGCATGGCAAAGGAGTTTTCAAGAGAGGTGGAGCTCGGACTGAGCCACCATCAGTCGATCCATGTTCACCTTAAACCGTATTGGCAACAGCAGCAGCAGCAGTCTCCTTTTCAGCTGCTGCTGATGCGACGTATGTTACTTGAAGTAATATCTCCGCTTCCATAAACCTCCATCTCCTCAAACTATTTGTGTGTTCACCAGCCGTTAATTGTTTTCTGTTGCATCAGTTGAAATATCTACGTCAACCGATCGATCAATCAATCACTCATACACAGAATGCTCTGCCAATCATCGATCTGCTGGGCACACAGCAGTTGATCGACTTAGTGTGCGAAGTTAGTGAGTAGTCAGTCAACATAAAGAGTAGGCATAGGTCAGTCAGTCGATTGGAAACTGAGACATTTTGGAAGTTTACTACGTCATCAAATTTTCGTAAGAATATTTGGTTGCATCATATAGCTGAAAATAATTGACTTGTGACTCTGAAACCGGTTCCACAGCTATTATATCATTGACAACATTTACGAACATTTTCGCAGTTGGTGCGCTTGACATTCTGTTTATAGCACTGTTGGGAAATTTTGGTTTCCTTTCTTCTGCCATTAGGGCCTAATGAAGCGCTCATTTTGTCCTGGATTTCCTTTGACGACAGAAACACAGAGGCTTAAGCTGAAGTGTAAATGATATGAAATGTAGGCCTAATGGAAACATTTCATGCAGCGTTTCACAGTACTAGCTGAGTAAATTAAAAATCTACGATTTAATATTTATTGGGGGCTAAAGAAGAGTAGAGGAGGAGTTTAACAATAAAATGCAGCAATTTCTGTGAATCTGTTAAGATTGTAACATTGTCATGATAAAAGCATTTCCAATAACAATATTCCACATTGAACGAAAGAAGAAGCTGTGAATCCAACTGTAAAGATAATAATTATTATTAGGAGTAACGACCTTATTGTCAATGATGTTTACATAAGATATCATCATCATCATCATCATCATCATCATCATCATCATCATCATCATCATCATCATCAACCGCGTGCTCCTTTTCCAGAGCATTGCCGTTTTCACGACTCTGCCAACCGTCGCGGCCTCTTTTCCAGTCTGTGTAGCCTTAAGTTATGTGGGTGAAGATCTGCCTCCTCCGTCCGAATCCACTGGACCTTGGTCGTCTGATTGGTCTCTACCAAGTCCTCAGATGGGAGGGGGGCTGAAATCAAGACTCGGAGCCGCTAATTGTGATCCTGCCTACCATCGCACCTTGTGAAGTGACCAAACATCCTGAATCTTCTTGTTTCGATCTACTCTGAGACCAAGGTCCGTCTCGTGCGCCTGTATTTTTGCATTGGTGATGTGTGCAGTATATGGAGTTCGGATAAATCTTCTCAAGCACCACTGGTGGAAAGTATATTAAAGCCACCAATAATAACTATTTTCGAAGGGAAGGAAATCAAATATTCAATCAGTGACTGAAATTCACCATGAAACTCAGTAACAGAGGGCGATGTTGGACGATAAATATTCAGAAGGAATGCCTGTTTGTTGCCAGAAATGAGAGTAGCAGCCAGGACCTCAAATGACTTGGGTGCTGGAATAGGCAAAGAGAACCATGTAGTGCAAGATAGAACTGGAAAAGAGAAGCCAGTCCTTCACCTTTAGCACTGCATCGAAGTTCATTCAGGATGGAGAAGGTTGGCAGAGGGAGATCAGAAATGAACGCCAATGTATCAATAAGTTGAAGCCAAGTCTCATCGAGAGCAAGTACGTGTAAGTAGTGCTCACAAAGAATATTATCCAGTGCTGCAGCTTTATTTCTAACAAAGCAAATGCTTAAAAATAACCAATTTTATGACCAAGACAAGAACAAGGACTCCAGAATTTCGGCAAGAAGAGCCACACCATTAGCCAAGTCCAGGTAAGAGAATATCTCCGATCCAGTACATCCGCCTGCGTGTCCTTAGGCGACAGTCTGCTCCAAGATTTGGGCAACTGACGGCAATAAGAGGTCAGAGGCAATCTTGCATCTCTGTCATACTCCACTTCCCAAAACCAATCCCAAGTCGCACCGTCAACATGCGCAGCATTCGTTGTGTATGTGTACACTATAAAACTCCCTTATAAGGTCCACAATCTTTTCGGGTATCCCAAGAGGGCGGAGCAATCTCCAACAAGCTGTGCCATCTACACAATGAAAAACCGCCTTCAAGTCTATATAAGCAATCCACAACGGCTGCCGGCATTCCCTTCTCGATTGAATCTGGCTATTCAGCATGAAAATACGATCCGCACTGGATCTACCAGGAGTGAAGCCGCTCTGTACTATGCGTCTAAGTTGTAGCAGGCCATCTTTGATCCTCGCTAAGAGGACCCCTTCACAGGCACATATAGGAGGGTAATACCACGATAGTTCTTACATTCCAGGCGGCTTTCTTTACTTTTGTGGAATGGAAGGATGATGCCTTTGGCGCAGCCAGCTGTTGAATATGCGAGTGAACCAAGCGATGCCCGCCTCTCCCTCTGCCATGAGCAGTTAAGCTGACAGACGTACATGACATCATACAGAATACCATAACATAACACAACACAATATAACATAACACAACAATAACATGCAAACGACACAATTATATAACCCCTGCAGAAGTCAACATGTAAAATAGCAGCTGGTCCGCAATAAAGGGGAGACATCCCGTGGCCGAAGTGCAAGAACGATACCTGGACTTCGCTACAAATGAATGGCGGGAAGACTTAAGGACAAGTGGCTGCGAGTATTATCAACTGGCCGAACCACAGCGGAAGTCGTCTTGTCAACAGTTTTGTCAACAACGGCCTCTTAATCTCGGATGATGCCAGACTGACGTACGACATTTGGTTGCCATAGCAACGGTTGTTATGGCTTCGGCTCCAACACAGCTGTTAAAGAGTCCCAGTCGGTCGCCATGGTCTTTTCTGCGGCAGCTGACTGATGACCTGATGCCAATTTCAGGGCATTTTTATGTTGTATATCTTCAAAGAACAGGCTGGACCGCCTTTATTAAATTCTCCAGTTACTTCAGCCAGCCCTCCTCTACAAACAGCTAAACCTCAACGAGTAGCGTAAGAATCATACAACGTGGATTTAACATAAAACCTACACTGTTCCAAACGCTAAAGCTTAACTTCGAACCACAGGTCTCAAACCCTGTTGTACTCAGTGCGATTATCATTTTTGCAAACTAATTGAGCAAATGCCGCAGTAGCAGGGTTTAGAACCCCGTAAGACTAAGCGGCGCCACTGTCCTTGATCACGACTTAAGCAGGGATGGACTTAACGCAGTCGAAAAGCCACGGCCAGTTAGCAGTGAATGGCGGGGACCAAAGCGATACTATACAACACCGCAATATCATCAGCATCATCATCATGAACTACCAGCAGCAGCATCAGCAGCAGCAGCAGCCGAAAATGGCGACGAGATGTCGAAATAAGTGGTAATTGGCTCGGGAAATTGAGTATGGGAAGAGCTTCTGACAATCTCAGCTTAGACTGTTCTTCGATCGAGCGGCCCATACAAATAGGATTTAGCGGCAAAGGCCGCTAAATCGAGACGCTGTCTAGGTAGAGCTTTAAAGAGCTTTGGAAGTAGTTCAAAATGCTCTACATAAATCTTTGTATGCACTCCACTCTGTTTGAAGCCAGCAATCGTCCGTGCTTTAAACATATTAGTTAAAGAAAGAGGCATTCAAATCTCTATTTTGTTATTAACATTGCTAAACTAAAAGACGCAGTTAAAGCGCTTAGGCCTATATCCACATCATTAGCAGATATTTCATTTAACAAACACGATAAGAATTATTATCCTTATTAAGTCCGTTCTATGAGCATAAACATCCGCTGGAAAGGGCATTGGCTCGGTTCAGTTCTACTAGCGCCAAGTAGGCGTTTGATGAGATAAAGTAAAATGTACGTCAATATATATATATGTATATATATATATATAAAGTTCAGTGCACATGTGGCGTGCTTTCGCTGCAGAGAATGGAACAAGGCGAGGAAAGTTGGAACAGAAATTTAGGTTTTCAGTTAGCGAATGAGTCTTATGAGAAACATCAACTCATGAAGCTAAGGCTGCAGACGCACAAGCACAAGCGAAACCAGCAGCAGCAGCAGCAGCAGCAGCAGCAGCAGCAGCAGCAGCAGCAGCAGCAGCATCAGGAACAGGTTTTGAAGCTGACCTAGGAGCACTTAGTTATCATCTGAGTTGCTTCTTGATGTATATGGGCGGTGCACGAAACGACATCAGGATTCACGACAGACGCTATAAAAAGCTTAGATACACACACACAACACATGCATACCTACCTACATACATACATACAGGCAAACAGACATAGATATAAATGCAGACATATGTACATACAGACAGAAACGCAGACTTACATACATACATACAGACAGTGTGACATGCAGACACACAGACAGGCACGCAGAAAGACATGCATGCATATATACATACATACATACATACTGCATATGCACATACATACATAAATTCACACAGTCTCTTACCTGTTTCATCTTGTGTGGCTGGTGATGAGGCATTTCTCCAAACTGCTGCTGCTGAAGCTGAGGACAGAGAAGCCAAGTTAGAAGCAGCTCGGGAAAAAGTCGACAAAGACGAAGAAGATGGATCACTGGCCGAACAATTTTTTGGCGTCGGTAATAAGACCTTGAAACAATAACCAAATCACGGTTTTTTATGCGAAAGAATATCACAAACGCAAATGGTTTCATCATGCAGGGTTCATTTCTATTCAATGTGTACATCTAGATATCTGTGGGATTTTGAATGACTGCGGAATTGAGAGAACGTGCAAAGCGATATGTTAAATATAGGACAGAAGTTTATGGAAAGGAACATTGGTGAAGGAGAGAAGAAATGAGGAAAGAGAAAGAAATAGATAGATGAAAGACAGCCAGCCAGCCAGACACAGAGATAGCCAGACACACTGAAAGACAAAGCAGTAAGACAGACAGTGATACAAAAGTACAACTGTGCTATAATTATGTCGTTTACGTATGATCAGTGCTGTTGTGGTCCTTCTTTACAGGATTCCTATGTGAAATCATTGAGAATCGGCGAGTCACCTGTGCGATCCGTTAAGAGCAATGCACCTCTCTTTGTTCCATCATCATCATCATCATCATCATCGTCGTCGTCGTCATCGTCAACGCCATCATCATCATCATCATCATGTACTAAATCAGCAGCAGCAGCTGCATCAGCAGCATCGTAATTGATCTTAGTTTTATAACCATTATTATTTTTCCCGAGGTATAAGTGATCACTCGGGAATTAAAAAGCTCAAGAGAGTTCATTATTATTGCATTTATTACGAGAACAGAATTGGAAGTCGGTCTACTCGTTGTCGTCCAAGGCCTAATAAGTCCTCCATAACTTTGCGATTCCAAAGCAAGATCAGCGGCACTTATGATCTGGTGCTGCAGCCACTTCAGGACTTATCACATTCACTGTGGTGCCTCTCACTCTCAGCTTTCAAGTTGGTGGACCTTCCTCAGAATCAGGTGATAAGATAAAACTGCTGCTGTTCGACGATAATCCATGATCATCATCATCATCATCATCATCATCATCATCTTCTTCTTCTTCTTCTTCTTCTTCATCTTCAGAAACATTTGCTCCGGTGGAAACTGATGATGTCGTTGCTGGCGATTGTATTTTTAGTGCATAGTTCGCTGCAGCTGCTTCACGCTTCATCACGCATTCTTCTTTGAGTGTGAGTTTCGATCAACTCCAACTGTTGTTCCTCTTCGACCTTTCTCTCTCTGTGCCTCCAGAAACAAATGATTTTGCTCGATTTTTATTATGAACCGCAACACGGTCAGCAATATAGAACAAATCATCGGTCTTGAAACATCTGTTGATTTGTCGTATTTGTAGTCGACTTGCGATTAATGTGTTTTTAAAGTCCCTATCATTCAAGGTGAAGTTTTCGGATAATATGCTAACGACGTGAGTAGGAACTTTTCTTGGTATTCTCATCATATCTCACATTGACAGTAATAATAATAATAATAATAATAATAATAAGACAATTTATATAGCGCCGTAACACGGCCGAGGTAGCAGCGAGAAAGCCTTGTGTATACTGTCCTTCAAGTTCATTTTTGTCCAATATGGTAATGAAGCAGCATATTTAACAATTCTTTTCGAGAAAGGAGTTTTGAAGGTTTGAAATTTTCATATTTCTTTCCCATCAGCCCTACTGCACTTGCACCATATGTTACCTTATTTGCCATTGGCAAAATATCTCTGGTAATATAATTAATCATCTGATATCCATGAAGTGGTTTAACTTAAAACTTGTCTGCGTCGTTGTTATACGTTATCGATATTATGTTCCATAGAAACTTGAAAAGTATAAAAAATGTTGTTTATGAAAAAAATTCAAAGAAAATGATGACAATCACAGCATATCACATGAAAAAAGAACTAGAACGTGATAATGAATAAGTGAGCAAAATTACACACCAAAAATAAATGGAGAAAAATGATGAAAATGCATTCACATAATTTTATTCGGTCCTAAATATTGTTCCATCTTCAAAATATTTTGGTTATAGAGTTTCTACATAAGCCAATGATTGTTTGGAGGAAGAGAAATAAATTACAAAAAAATCTCCATTATGGATTGGAACGCCCTATTATTAGATATTTTAAATTTTGGTGACATATCAGCCAGTAAGTAGCATCACATATTGTTTGTCTTATGCAAATTATTGTTCTAGTGCCAAGGCTCCTTTATGATTATAATACTTCGCGTGAGCCCAACATTACACTGATGGTGATAATATGTATGCACACAACACACATAAATAAATAATGTAAGGGCATACTAATGTAGAATATAAATATAGCCTGTAAAGGTGAATGCGTGTGTGATAAATTTCTGCCGTATGGCAAACGTAGTTTTGAGTATTTGTGCGGATAGCAAAAGGAAACTTTTCCTACATCCGATCTGAAATTTCTCCTTCAAGTGGGATTTGAGCCGCGTGCGAAACTCTGGATTAGACTCCAGTGGCGGAGCTCATTCTGGCTGAGAAGTGTCTGTAGTCAGAAGGTTGATTTCCCAAAGTACAAGTCTTCGGAAGAAAACACAATTTGGGTGTAGCATATTCAACTCCATCTATTGCGCTAGAGCCCCACAAATAATTGCTTGCATGCATGCTAGTAAAATTCATCCAAGCATTTATACACTGGATATAATAGTGTATATATGTAGTATATGCTAGTATATACATATATATGTAGTATATGCTATATACATAATATATTGTAAGTGCAATAGTATATATATATATATGCAATAGTATATATATATATACATTCTATAATGAAATCAATATGATTGATGTTTGCGAATGACCTAGCGGCAGTGGCAAATAATCAGTGAGGCCTGCAAAGAATAATTAACCGTCTAACTATAAAAAAGGATAAAAAATTTGAAGATAAACATAAAAGAGTAGATAACAGTTATAAGCTGTTAGACGTTTCTGGTGGTTGGTCAGAGGCTTTGGAATTCACTGCCCAGTTCTGTTCTTTAATGACTTTCAGTTACTAACTTAGGTTCAACTGTTTCAACTTGATCACGTATACCGTAGCCTGACGTCTGGACCATCACGAGGGTCAAAGAAACCTACTAACCGAGAAACATTGTAATAAAAGAAGCAAAATATCATACGGAGGTCAGACCAAGAACAGCAATGGATAACGAAGCATTGCGTAAGAGAAAGGAAGTGATGGCAAGAAACGTATATAAAAATTTAAAGAACTACATGACTAAAATACTGATGTGGAGAGCAATGCTACATATATTTTGGAAACATGTACCAAGAGAAAGCAGGACATCAGAAGACTGAGGCAATGGTGACACAGATAGAGAGCAGCGTGGAAAAAGTCATTTGGAAATAACATAACGCCGATGAAAAAGTGCTGAGAATGGTGGAAGATGAAAGAGCACTCAGTGCTACAGGCACAAATAGACAAAGGAAATGAATTGGTCATGCATTAGGTCTATAAATTTAAACTGCATAGTGTATATCGTAATCGTAATCGTAAACTTTGCATTTCTTCAGGCACCGAAATAGCTACGTCGTGGAAGTCAGCTATTTCACAAGAACTTCATCAAAAGAAACTAGCTGAGGCGAATAGGTCAGGTTGGGTCAAAAGCCAAACGTCAAGCAGATAGACAGCCAGACAGCTAGCTATGTTGGAATATAAATTCCAGCAGTTTCAACACCGGATATAAGCAAGACGCTCTTTACACCATGTTGTGTGTATTGTAATTTAAAATGAACAGGCTTTTATCGTAAACATGTAATGTGCACTACACTGTCGACCATACTACGGTGATATTTCATAACACTTATCAGTAACTTGTTACAGATAACAAATTTATACAGTCATACACATATCTTATAGAAAGAACTTTACATGTGCTGTAGTCTATTAAACATTTGTGTATGTATGTAGGTTTGATTGAGGCCATAGGTCTGTATATTTTGCGTGTCCGAGTGTTACTCTGTTTTTTGTAAATCGCAAGGCGCAGTCTCATCGGTCATCTCCATTTTCGGCCGTCACTCTGTGCCCTTCCACACTGAATCATTTATTACACCCATGTATTGCATATATATATATATATATACATGTATAAAATGCTGCATGCATATGCGAAGCGGCGACGGTTAGGGTAAATAGTGGACAGATATTGCTCAAGAGCGACGCTATATATTAGAAGATTAGCAAAAGCGCTGTCTGTAGGCTACATACTACACGCAGGAAATTGAACGTTATATGCAAGAACATTTACAAGATATCTGTCTTTGTATCCCTCTCTCACTTCTCTCACTCACTCTGTCTTTCTGCTGTCTGTCTGGCTCTCTGGCACACATATATTTATAATATAGGGATATCGAGAGACGTGGAAATTCGTAGAAATAAATATACCCTTTAGCCCAAAGCAATTAAATTTTTCTGTGGCTATTTGTTACAGACATTGACAATTCGCCTCGTCTTCTGCTGGTCGCCATCGTCGTGAGTCTGTTGTTGACTGAGTCTCGTTGGTCTCTGGGCGGCGTATCCAGACGCAGATGAGCCACATCCACTGAGGCATGGAATACATCTGCATTCTGCCGACGCTTTGGTTCCAACTCTCTGCTGCCCCTAATTAATCATTCTCATGTTCGCAGAATACGTGGTTATAAAGGCTAACGCATTTCGGCGCTGAATTTCAGTAACACGCGCAATTACACACATGTGTACCTTTGTTGCTTTACGTGGCAGTTCAAGTTACATTCTTATGTTCGCCATTGTAATAGTAAACTCAAAATTTCTAAAGCGTTGCTTAAAAGCCATGCGCAGGGCACTAGCTTATTTACGAGCGCTGCATCAAGTCAGTGGGGTTGTCTAAAGATGCCATGTCAAGAACCAAGTCCGGTTGTCAGAAGACCAGAGAAAGAAGGGATTAGGAGCTATAGGGTTGGTTGTGTCTATGTCTATCGGGTAGCCGTGTTCAAAGTGTTTTTGAGAATGCATTCTGCGTTTGACCGCTGCCGTCGATTTGTCTTTATCGTTCACTTTCACAAAACAGTTGATCTCACGCGGAATTTGCTCGATAATTCTTGTATGTCTTGTCATTTATTGCGACAGAGTTTGCGTTTGGGAGCTAATTTTGTGTTTTCGACGGTATTTAGTCGCTCGCATATAATCGTCAATTTGGACAGGTCTGCATGGTTGTAAAGAGAGGACAGGTTCTCACCCGGACAGTGTTGAGCTTCAGACTTACTGTATGTATGCAATCTACAACCGGGAAATCTTGGATAGGGTTAAGGAAGGGAAGAAGAGTCTGGAGTTGCGTCGCTCATCACGAAGAGGTTCTACCTCCACTTGGCCGGCCATCGACAAATGCTCAGACCCGCTGATTCGTCTTCTTCCATCTACAAGGTACTGCTGGACTGTGGGGCAACCGCGAGTCCTTGGCGTCAGACTATTTCGCCTGTCGTCATTCCCCTCCTTCGATATCACCCGAACAGTAACTCTGAACATAGTGTCAACTATCAAATCTGATGAAATCCGTTGGTTGAGCTCTACGCGTGTGGGGGAGACAGCCATTGGTGACTTTTCCAGTTGTATGAACACTGTTTAGCTTATTTAGGAACTTTTGTTGCTAGTGAACTTTAATATCATTTAGGCTTTGAGTAAGCGGCTCTGATTGTAATCTCTTGAAGTGGCGTTATACAAATTCTAATTACATTTACAATACATGCATAAACACATCCATCCATACATACATACGTACATACATGCATGATGTATGGTAGAATGGAAAACAGAAAGGCACGACAATAGGGATGCAGGTATGAAGACAACAATAATGGACTGAGGCATGACAAGACTGAAGGACGTCGGAAGGGAGAAGGGAAGGAGGAATAATGCACTTCTAATAGTTTCCGACGCCGATTGCTGAAAATGAGGCCGATGTACACGAATATGAAGCTTTATTGAAGCGACTGCACGGTCACAATGAAGACATCCAATTACTAATTGATTGCACTAATGGACCCGTTGTGCCTTTTCTTGTCCTGTTATGGAGAACCGAAGACAGTCGCGTGACAGTCGGGAAGGACAAAAGGAGAAAAGGAGGAAGGGGATTACGTTTTGACGCTTGCAGTAACATGAATGATTCATTTTGTCTTCGATTCATGTATACCAAGGCGCTTTTTCCATAATTACGCAGAATGACTGATACATAAACGCTCGAACTCACAGGGCGATATATAAATCTCATCGATACAATGCAATACCAGTTATCATTCAATTTGAGAGCAATATTTTCTTGACGTAAAAATAGAAGTGTTTAAGTTTAGCTTTAAAATTTTCGAGTTTACGATAACGTCTGCGATTGTAAAATATTGTTTCTGCTTCTGTTTCCTCACAGCGCCTTTGTGAGGTACTTATAGGGCGCTATATCAAGTGTGTTCTGATACATACATACATACATACATTGTTCATAAACACATACGCACACTCAAACACATACACTCACACACAATTGCAAATATTTACGATTATTTTCTTAGGGTATGCACGTACTATACGTGATTATATGTTTTCTGGGCACATATGAAGCCAGGAATGTGTTTTGACCCGATCTTCCGTCCACCGTTGTAGCACCTGCTCCATCATGGTTGTATACAGTCACCTGACACGATTGACAGTCAACAGTAGCGCACCATAGTCTTCTTGTTTCCCCTTACGCTGATCACTGGGCAACGTTTCATCATAGAGCACTGCAATATAATATTCTTACTCTTCCCCTTATCTCACTTTCTGCTCCATTTCCAAACACCACCCACCATAGCTGTCTGACTGCCTGCCTGCCTGCCTGCCTGACTCTTGGATCTTAGCCTGAAAACGAACCCTCCCTGACTATTGATTTTGTTTTGATCAAGATCGTGTGAATAAGCTGGTTCCTGCAATTTAGCTTTCGACGGGCGCTGTAGAAATCTCCAAATTACGATTTCGATTATACTACATTAAATTACACTGAATTAAATATCCGGTCTCTGCTGAACTCTACCGGGTTTTTTAAAGAAGTTTTAGATAGCCATGTTTCGGGGCTTCTTACATGAGCTATATAAATATCAGATACAGAGGTAAAAAGAAAAACAATATTTATTGTTTCAAGGCCTTTTCCTTTATGCATCTGAATTTATTACATTTAAGTAGCTCTATATCAAGGCTCCATTAGGATTACAATTACGGTCGAGTGCTAAACATCATCTATTTGAGTAACTGCCTTAGTATAGCGCCCTTGTAAGATTCTTAAAGGGTGCTAAATAAATAGCTAAATACATGAATACATATATAATTTTGTGGTAATTGAACTCTTGGTTTCTTATGCCAGCATTCAAAGTCCAGGGTTTTAGCCCCTTTCCAGGTCACCCAGCTAATGGAGGCGACAATCGTTCTCGCCGACACATCCACCTACAATGGAGCCTCTGTGCTTCACATTACACAGCAGGCGGCTTAGAATGGATTTCCCAAAGAAACGTTGATAAAATTACAAATTCTATTTAGTTAGTGGAACTGCATTTAATGGTCTCATCTGTCTCCACTGCAGTCGCTTTTATTGGCAATTTTGTAACCAATGGCAACAAACTGGGATTTAAGATACTAAGCCGAGAATCATCGCACTAAAGCATAGATCACAAAAAAGCTGATATTCCTTCTCATTGTAGATGCCGAGAGAACGATGAAACAGTGCAGAATATAAAGCCTGTGTATCCTAATGGTGTTATGACCGCAGACGGTAATCTTGTTATAACCGGAGACGGTAATTTTGCGGCGGTCGTCGATGTAATGAATCCGACCGTTACAATCGAGGTTGCACTCCGAAATAGACGATAGACTATATATATTATAATCTTGGCTGAAAACGAGTTAGGTAATAATATGATTAAGTACTGCCCGAAATCGACATTACTTGGCAGTCGTCAACGAGTCTATTAGCGTAGGATGCCTTACCCTACTTATATTACTCGATTTACCATATTTCACTTACCTTATCTTACATTGCTTTGCTTTTGAAATGCGCTTTCAGTTAATTAATCTAGACATTAAATATTGCGCATATAAAATAACTCCGCCTGCCTAAATAGTGTTAAAGTAACTAAGAAGAAAACGTTCATCAGCATCGTAATCGTAGTCTCGAGATTTCTACAGCGCCCAACGAAAGCTAAGTCGCGGGAACCAGCTTATTCACAGGGGCTCAGTCAAAACAAAATCGATAGGCAAAAGGGTTCGGTTCCAGGTCAAGATCCAGGAGGCAGGCAGTCAGAAGGACGGCTGGGGTGGATGGTGTTTGAAATTGATGTGAGAACAGAGATAAGGAGAAGAGGAACAATCAGGATAAGATTTTTGGGAAAGAAATGTTTTCAGTCTTGAGTGAAAGACTAGCGCAGAAACTGAGAGAGGTGAAGTGTTGGCGAGTTCGTATGATGGATAAGATAATTGTCGTAATTCTGGCGGCAGTTTATTCCAGATGGGTGGGAGAGCAAGCAGAGAGAGAGAGCTCCAAATAAATTTTGAACAGCGACCACTGGTTGTCTCCCGCATCTATATACGCAGAGCCCTCCCAGACTTGACAGAGTCACTGGACCTGGTTACGTCGAGGATGATGAACGACGACGGTCGGTGACATCAGCAGCAGCTGCAGCAGCAGCAGCACGCAGTTACCTCAACGTCTTGCAGTCCCTCGTGCATGGGAGAAGACACAGCTGAATAAAATATCTTAAACAGACAATTCCTCGATTCGCACTGTTAAGCTGTTGCAGTGAGGACTGCTGCGTGGCCTGAAACTGCGAAAAATAAAGTTTCATGATACAGAAACGACAGAAACGACAGGTATGACATTCTATCCAACAAGTACTCGTAATCGTAATCGTAATCGTAATGAGACATTTGCATAGCAGCTTTAAAAACTACTCAGAGTTTCCCCCGACCTGATAACACCAGACCACCCTCGATTCGACTGGTCTTCAATCGCTGGCGAAATAGAGGTAGAGTGAGGGCAAGAAGCTCATGTCGCAGGTTGCTGGTAAGACAAGGCAGTCTGTGCCAGAGTGAAAGGCCAAAGCACCATGTTGCATTGTGGAAGTAAGGGACGGAAGGGGACAACCAGAGCAACTCGTGCTGCAGTGCGAAGAGATCTACGGTCAGGGGCAGATGACACCGAAATACAGAGTTCCCTAGGATAGGATGGAGTGCAACCAGCTAGGCAGTTACTGATCAGTTACTAAATCTACTCAACTTCCTTACTACACTACACTAATGTAATTACGACCGAACTGTAAAGATAACAGACGGTTTGTTCTTTTTTTGCAGATGTATATAAAAAATTACACAACGTCTTTTGCAAGTTATCCAAGAAATATGACACAGATCTATCTCTGACACAGGTTGAAATTCAACTGTCCTGAATATCTGCATGCCTGCATATATTACTCCTACACATACCCCGTGCAGCCAAACCTGCTGCCCGTGTATTCAGATCCAACAGCGTCACTGCCCATCCGCACTTAACATTAAACGATTACCACACCCTTAGGTGGTCCATAGAAAATCAGCTTACAAACACAATATATATCAAAGTACACTATACTATACATCCCAGCACGTTACTTTACCGCACTACAAGTATCTCACGTTCTGAATGCCAAAACGAGCTCAGGGTAATGCAGAATGGATACGAGGATAGCAGAAGTGGACGGAAAGCTTACAGAGGAGTGGAATTAAGGCGACAGGAAGCAAGGCGAGACGGAGATAGTGAAAGAAATAGAGGAAAATGAAGGGAGAGAATTAAGAGAAGATGCGAAAGAAATGAAGACGAGAAGCAGAAGTACCTTTATAAGACGCCATCATTAAAGTCATTCGTATGCGGAGTCAAGCATTCGGCTCGAGGGTCGTTCAAGCGAATTCGTTAATGAAACGATGTAAGGCGTCGAAAGCAGATAATGAACAACATCGTCTTCGACGAACACAACTTCTACTTTTAAACATACTCTTCATGATATATAGTTTTTGGATACGTGCGCCCAATACACGATTCCATGCGCCTGTACAGATTAGCTGCTTATCTCTGTATATATTTATGAGCCTGTGTTCAGCATCTTCATTTCACTACTTTTAGAGTTGTCCCTGGCACGTTTAAACGCCTTCCCTGTCTTCCACAATTCTCTGCCAGAGTGAGGCTCTGCACGTTTGTTTGCCACATGTCTTAAAGGTCTAATTAGTAAAATGCATCTAGAAGGCTAACTCAACATCCACTCTAATTTGCTCTTTCACTCTCCTTTACTTTTTTCATTCCCTGTCCTTTCTCTCTTCCTCTTTCTCCCGTTCCTCTCCAATTCCTTTCCCTTCACTCTTCCTTCCCGCTCGCCTTTCCTTTCCTCAAACTTTACATTTTACATGACCATACTATGCTCAGCGACCTTACAAGCAACTGAATACTTGCTGCAGATCTCTGCAATACATATTCATATCTCTGCAATATATATTCATATCCCTGCAATATATATTCATATCTAGAACATATAGTTGTCATCTGAAAAATGTATAGAGAGACACCGTACAAATAGCATGAAGTCGACGTTTGTGGTCATAAATGTATTTAACTGTTATAGGCCTATTCATACATGCATATATATGCAAATGCATTTATTTACGTGTATGTATGCATACAAGATTTGGTGCTGCCTATAAATAGGAAGCAGCGTTGCTCGCCAAGTACGGGGTAGTTAAGCCGTCGGAGGGCAACTGTCGCCTCGTATATTCTGATACCAATAGCCGGATAACTATTTAGATGCGAGACGTCGGTTGACTGTGGGCCATTAAATATCATGCCGTATAAAAGAGAGGCTCCCTGCAGGAGCGTCTTTTATCCAAGCACTTTTGCTCAGATTCAAAAGGATGATGCACGTCTATGTGTCGATAAGCATAAACACTGTATCTATGTTATATATATATATACAGCCTACTTAGATATGTATTTATAGCAAGCTCACTTGGGGCGCATTATAGTTTATGTATTTATATGCAGTTATAATTTACCTAATGCTTATTTTTAGCGTGTGCGGCGGCTCATCCGCGCAGCTTAGAGGGAACATTGCACACAGAGCCATATATATACATATATATACATATATATATATAGAGAGAGAGAGATAGAGAGAGAGAGAAAGAGAGCTCAAAGTTTAATATTACTTCAGATTGAATCGTCTCGTAAATTTCCTGTGAATGGCAGAGCTGATTAAAAACCTGATTGGAATTGGAATATTCCTGATTTGGCCCATTGACCAAGTAGGTTCCGATAACATGTAGGCCTATGTATATTGCCCGATTCCTTGAAGCTGGTGTGTGTCACTCATAGGCAGCAGGGCATTCCAAGGCAGTCGACCAACCGGATGACAAGATGACTGCGAGACTGAGTCTCTGAGTCGTACATCCTTAAATGAGGCGTGCCATTTGACAGCTGGTAAGACAGGGCAGACTTTGAGTGTGATTAGACACCACGACTACCTCACAAGCGCTATGCCTTTATAAATAAAATACAAGTAACACATATATATAACTTATATATAACTTACAGTATATATATATATATAAAATAGACTGCGATGAGTTCTACTGTCACATCAGGTTGCAGTTCGTCACTGTTAGCCTTCACAGATTATAACACTGGAATTCATCTGGATTCCAGATAATACAATCCAATTCAATCAGTGGCTAGCAGCCTCCTGATTCTGTTCGCTGATAGAATCTGCAGAAAGGATGCTCTGATCAGGCGTAATCAGGTTTGCAAGACGAAACGCGACAGATGTCTACAGAAGGTTTACTCTTGGATGCCAAGGGGTTTCTTCGCTCAAGGGACCAGATATACGCTATACAGTGTACACAGTGGTAAAAAACTGAGTCCATTCTCGTCATTTGCGTTTTATCTCTGAGTTTAGTAATCTAATCCACTCTACGACAGCTATCTTAATTAATTAATTAATTAACCTAATTAACACACAAGGAGTTGTTTCAAGGTGAAATCGCAGTCCGTGTCTACAATCCACTGGGCAGGTCAAAAGTTGAAGGTCAGAGAGGTCAGGAAGAAATGCATATGAAATGGTTCAAATTCGCCTTTACGAAAGGACTACAAGGCCAATTATTCTAAAAACATCGAATTCGTTTAAGAATTAGTATTAACAGCTATAGATTTAAAATGACACATCCGAAACAGCAAATGCTAAGCGCCAATATTTTTCCGGACCTTATCAGTCACGTGCACATTTCAATTCTTTAGCCGTTAACACTTGTTTCTTAACTGCGAAACTTTTGTGCATTAATATTTGCTGCTTCTACTATAAACTTGGGTTGGCTATCCAAAAGCAAACATCTGTAGAGCCAAAATCGTAATACACAAAGCATTCTTGCTTTGTAGAGGGGCTTTGTGGACGTAATTTTGTGTACGCTGTATAAAGGCGATGAGTCAGCGGGTTTTGAGACAATCTACGATTGCGCAATAGTAGATAGTTTGGGAAAACCCACGATTGCGCAATAGCAGAGAGACAGCGTGGCAGCTACGGTGGGTGATGTTTGGGGCTGGAGAGCAGAGGCAGATAGGAGGAAGAAGGGGTGTCAGGATAGGATCTGTGGAAGAGGAATGTTTTCAGTTTTGAGTGAAAGGCCGAAGCAGAAATTGCAAGCGGTGGAGCATCGGTGAGTTTGTATGATGGGTCCGAAAACTGTCGCAGTTCTGGAGGGAGTTTATTCCAGGGTGGTGGGGCAGCTATGGCTATGGAACGATTACCAAATGTTAAGGATGAGGTGACTGGAGGGCGGAGAAGTGTTAGGCAGAAGAAGAGCGGGTTGAGCGAAGCGGTTGTATTGTAAATAACTGACGAAGATAGGAGGGTTGGGAAGATTGAAGTGTGTTGTATGTAAGTGATAGGACTTTGTACTCGATTCGTTCAGGTATTTTAAGCCAGTGTAGTGATTTAAGAACAGGAGTGATGTGATGGTGTTTGGGGGTTTTGGTAACAGCACGAGCAAGAGCATTCTGTATGGCTTGAAGGCGGCTTATCTGGGTGGAGCCTATGTTCAGGAACAGTGAATTGCAATAGACTAATTTAGCATGGACTATGGATGTGGCAATGGTTGATGCAGTTTTAGAGTCAAGATTAGGGCGGATTCTGCGAAGGACGCGGATATGCATAAAGCAAGAGCGGGAGGGATGGGTGACATGATCAGAAAAAGTAAGGTTCTGGTCGAAAATAACACCTAAATTCCGGACAGAAGAGTTAGTATTAAAGGTGTGGGTTGAGGCAGAGTCCAGGCTGTGGGAGATAGAGGGAACAGGAATTTTCTTGAGTTGGTCACGTAGGCCTATAAGTATGAATTCAGTTTTAGATGGGTTTAGGCATAAGAGATTAGATGTCATCCAAGAGGAGATTTGTTTAACCACACAAAGAAGATGATCTGTAGACTGATTGAAACAATTTGGAGAGAAAGAGATGAATAGTTGGGTGTCATCAGCATAGAGGTGATGGTCAACGGAAGATGCTTTAATGAGTGAACTGAGTGGGGTAGTGTAGAGGATAAACAGAAGAGGTCCAAGAACGGAGCCTTGTGGAACTCCGCAGGTGAGAGGAGAAGAGGCTTCCGAAGTTTTAACAGAGAAAGAGCGGGAGGAGAGATAAGACTGTATCCATAGGAGAGCAGTGTCAGCAAAACCAAACCAGGTTGAAAGTCGGTGAAGATATTGTGATCTATATTGTCGAAGGCTACCGAGATATCAAGAAGACAGAGGCAAGAAACTTGTTGATGAGAAATGGCAGAAATAAGCTTGTTGTAGAGAGATGTTAGCAGAGTTTCGGTTGAGTGACGTTTAGTAAAACCAGACTGGTGCGAATTAAGGAGTGAGTTAGAAGCTAAATAGTAATTGATTCGAGATAGGACAATCCGTTCAGTTAATTTGGAGATGAAAGTCAGGTTAGAAACAGGCCGGTTGTTAGGAAGGATTTCCTTGTCGAGAGATGATTTCTTGAGAAGAGGGGTAACAAGAGAGTGTTTAAAAAGAAGGGGAAAATTTCCAGTAGAGAGGGAGAGGATAACTATTTTGGTAATGATTGGAACAAGGACAAATGCACAGTCTATCAATAAAGAGGTAGGTATAGGGTCAAGTTCACACTGTTTGTTTGGGAGAGATTTTAGCAGATTTAGTATTTCGGTCTCTGATGTAGGTTGAAAAGCAGAAAATGAGGATCGAGATGGGGAAGGTGGGCGGTCATAGGTGGGAGAGGGAGCATCAGCAGCTGGATTGTTGGAGGTTTTGGAAAGTAGAGATTGAAGAGAGAGACGAAGGGTACTAATTTTGTCCGAAGAGAAGGAACTAAAGGAGTCGGCTATCGAGGAGGATGGAAGAGAATTTGGAAGCGCGCTGGGGGAGTTCCGATGGAGGAGTTGATTAATGGTTTTCCAGAGAAGGCTAGGATTAGAGGATCGGGAGCGGACTAGTGATGAGTAAAATGTCTTTTTAGCTGTAGCTAGGAGATGATAGTATTGATTTGTAGCAGATTTAAGGGTAGAGAGAAGTTGAGGATCACGGGTGCGCTTGTAAGCGCGCTCTAGGCGTCGCCGGAAAGATTTGAAGGCTTGGAGATAAGAACTGTACCAAGGATTGTTAGTGTGACAGCTGGATTTGGTAATAATAGGTGCATGTTTGTCAAGAATCATGAACAGAGTGGTGTTGTAGCAAGACAGAAGTTCATCAAGGGATGCAGGTGGATTTAAGACAAGGTTTGAACAGCATATATCTTGTATGAAGGTTTCAATATTTATTGCACTAATGCGAGAAATGAATGAAAGACAGGATCAGGACGTGGAATAGGTTGGATGTTAAGGCGTGTAAAGATGGGGTAGTAATCATATGGCGTTATTATCTATGTATCCTGACGTGGATACAGCTGTGGTGTTAAGATTTATTGAAAGGGTTTGTATTCACATGGCAGAAAGATTCCCAGATGAAGAATTGAATGAATGGGTTGCATTTGACACTCAAGCTATTTCAGCACAAACCAAATTTGACTTTGGTAAAGAGGAAGTTGACAAAAAAGTATAAACACTTCTTGACACAAGATACTCCTACATCAATCAGTTCAGAATATAAGGAGTTCAAATTTATTGTGAAAGAAAAATTAAAAATAGGGAGCGTAAAAACGTTTGCCGATGCGTTGAATTTGTTCTTTCCGAAGAAAAGTTTTCAAATTTAGCGAAGTTACTTGACATCAGCGGTACTTTTCAGGCATCCAGTGCTGATGCAGAACGTGGTTTCAGCCTTACGAACAGCATCAAAACTAAACAACGTAATTGACTTGAAGTAAATCACTTGGACATGTTGATGAGAATTAAATTTTATCTGACGAGTGGAGGTGGACAAACAGTTAACCTGGAGATGGTGTACAATTATTGGAAAAACAACAAAATCAGAAGAGAAAAATTATAAAAATTTTCAAAACAGTTGATACGTTTATTTGATCTTGTTTAAAATAGGAAAGACTCCGAGACAGGACTTGAAATAAAAAAAGTGATTACTTTGTACAACTAATTAGAGCATTTTAAATTTATAACTTAAAAACTGTTATGTAAAAGCAATCTTATATTTTCTAAACAATTTTCAAACTTTTCGACTGTTTACTTTTAAAATCATTATAAATTTAATATGACAAGTCATTGCATAATTATAGACACTTATTGCAGAAAATAAAACTGGTATCTATATTGTTTATGATTACCTATTTCTGGAACCTATAGCTATAAATAGCTTAAATTTGACTGTTTTAAAATAAAGCTTTTATCTATATACGTCTGCTTTATCAAAGTTAGTAAATTAATTTTGACATTCCTTCCAATAATAAAATACCTGATATTATACCATAACAAAAATAAGATTTAATAAATAACAGTTGAAAATAAAGTCCTGATTAAAATTTTGTGCTCAGGTTATTTTTACGCTTGCTCAGTACAATCTGCTCAGCGCTCAGCAACCTTCTGGCCTTAGAGGGAACGTTGTTTCCAAGGCGCTAGTATTTATCCAGACGCGCATATACACACACGCAAACGCTGCCATAAATCCATTAGAAATTAATGGCGTGTCAGGTAGCGTGTCAATAAACGTTGTCTTGGATGAGTAGACTGCTGTCCTTGGCGACGGAATTTCTATTCCAATTGCGCATAGTTATTAGACGGAGAAGTGCTCCGTGCGTGTGGTGCAGTCGAAGGAATTCCGCGCCGAACAGAATGCATAATGAGAGCACCTGTTTTACCTCTTCTGCATGCGACATGGAAACCTCTCGTCCATTAAGTTAGAGTGCATCAGTCTCTCAGGAGCCCGACCTCGATGACGACGATGACGACGACGATGCCACCACACATTGTATCGCTTCCTATCGACCTTCCATCGCCCTCTGTCTATTTTCAGCGTCCGTGCATGTCCAAGTCTCTTTGTCTCTGCCTCCGTGTCTCTGCCTCCGTGTCTGTGCCTCTATGTCTCTGCCTCTGTGTCTCTGCCTCTGTGTCTCTGCCTCTGTGTCTCTGCCTCTGTGTCTCTGTGTCTGCACCTCGGTGTCTATGTTTATGTGTCTTTGCATCTGTGTCTTTATCTCTGTGACTCTGCCTCTGCCTCCGTGTCTGTGTACTCCTGCCTCAGTGTCTCTGTCTATGTGTCTCTGCATATGTGTATTTGCCTCTGTGTCTCTGCCTCCGTGTCTATGTACCTCTGCCTCGGTGTCTCTGTGTGTCTCTATTTATGTTTCTCTGCATCTGTGTTTCTACCTATGATCCTCTGCCTCTGTCCTATGTACCTATGCCTCTGTGTCTTTGTCTACATGTCTTTGCATCTGTCTTTGCGTCTCTGCTTTTTTTTTGCCTTTGTATCTCTGACTATGCGTGTCTGCCTCTGTGTGGCTCTCTGCCTCGTTCGCTGTCATTACAGTCGGATGCATATGGAGAAGAGTAGCGGAAACAAAGGAGGAAGCGCTGAGAGACGAGAGGAAACGGAATTGGGAAAGTCTGATTGTCTGCTTCTGTTGCCTGTCTCTGAGTAATTGTGTGTTCGTGTTATGTCTGTCACTCCTCTGCCTGTCTGTCTTTTTTACCTGTCTGACAATCACTTTCTGTATTTCCAGCGCATCTGTCTGTCTGTCTATCTGTCTGTCTGTCGGTCTGTCTGTCTGTCTGTCTGTCTGTCTGTCGTGTCTATCTAAATGAATCTCTGCGGTCGAGCGGTCGCCTATGTTCCTGATGAATCACATACACCTGTATAGATCTACCAGAATTGTTTTAATCACAGACACCACAGAAGCAGGAAGGAAAATAACAGAGAAATTGAACTGTCATTTGAAAGATGTGTAATATGCTTATTCCTTCCTGTCGTGTAAACATCCTTAGAATATTTATAAACGTTCCCGGGGATGGAATGTAATCGAGAGTCAAAGAGACAATCAGAAAGGCAGACAGACAGACAGACAGACAGAATCAAACAAAGAGAAGGAAAATGCTACGACAAAATATAAAAAGAAAACGATTCGAAGAACAAGACTGTTGAGAGTGTGAAACAGGCTGACAGGCAAAAAAATACAGACAGATAGACAGGCAAGCAGGCAGACATACAGACATATTAACAGACAGACTGATAGATAAGCAAACAGACAGCACACTCGGTTAAGTCCTGGTGGAATATAAGTTTTAGCAAAATGCCAAACGATGCATATATCACCATTTGCCACCAGGAGGCGCTATGTGCACCTGCGTTTACGAAGATAATACCAGCCAAGAGTAGACACTAATATGCTGATGACGCCGGAACAGCTGTCTAGTAAACAATAACACTCATTCAATGAAGCCTATAGCAGTAGATTTTCAAAGCGGCTGGTGATCAGGCTCATTTGGCAGGTCACAGTGAGCGTCCATTTACAATACAGTTTGTGTCCAAGAGCCACATTTATGTCTGCCTGGTAGCAGACATGACTTGGAAGAACATGAGCGATCGTCTGTATGGAATTGACTGGTGCCACGAGAATAGGACGTATGTCTGCTGCAGATGTAGACAATATCGTGCAGATGGGGCCGGTGCAGCCTGGCTGGCTCTGCATGTCAGGACCGGGTTAGGGGGTCAGGACCGGATGAGGGGTCAGGACCGGGTTAGGGGTCAGGACCGGGTTTATTGTTCTCAATTGCTTCCAGATGGCGATCAGCGTTAGTGTCAATTATGCATCCTGATGTAGAGACCCTTGTGTTTGAACGCAGGCAGGCGATGCAAGCGAGTGAGTTAAACCAGCCAAAACCCACCCACTCACCCAGTCGGTCGGTCGGTCGGTCGGTCAGTCAGTCAGTCAGTCAGTCAGCCAATGAATAGACGAATGGAATAGATTTGAATAGTGAATGATAAATCAGACATTATGCATATGTACAGAAGACTAGTTACCAGAAAACAGACGAAATCTAATGCAGATAACTTACCTGAAAAGTCAGGCGTACATGCGCCAATGCACATATGTGTTTGTTGTGCTAGGCCTTATGTAAATGCAAAGTGACGTTACATAACGCAACAGTTACGATGTGTAGCCTGCAACAGTTATCTGGGTTAAGATGTGTGTTCCACAACGGTCGATTGCTTGCCAATAACTCCGCTGTGCATTGAGGTCTGTCTGCACACGTGAACCAAGAGAGAGAGAGAGAGAGAGAGAGACAGAGAGAGACAGAGAGAGAGAGACAGAGAGACAGAGAGAGAGGAGAGCGAGAGAAAGAAAGAGAGAGAGAGCGACACAGAGGTGGGTAAAGCGACAAGGACAGAGACGGACAGAGGCACATGGAAATTGCGAATAGACACGCACAGGTGCTTCACACGACGCATATTCAACGACGCAGTTGGTTCCTCAGTTGTTCTGCCTCCCTCCTCTTCGTCCTCTTCGTATTCCTCGTCATCTTCAGCAGCAGAAGCAGAACAGGCAGAGGAGGGGACAGACAGCGACAGCCAGGTCAAATGGAAGCGAAGGTCGGAGGCTCGCGTATCAGAAGCAATGAATCTCAATCAGTTGAGCAACCACAATCTCTCACGGAAAAGAATATTGCATCTACTGAGAGAAACTGCCAACTGTCAGGGGCTGCTTCTGCTGCTGCTTAGAACGCCATCACTGCATATGTAGGCCCATCTGGGCATTTAATAGTGTCTTTTAAATTCCCTTTCTCTCTCTCTCTCTTTCTCTCTCTCTCTCTCAAAGGCGATGTGACATGATCTATCTGATAAACTGACTTAAGGAAAACTGAAAATGTTTAATTTCTCTGAGAAATCGAAGAAAGGAGAATTCTAGTAACAAGACACCCTGGAGTGCTGGAGTTAACATGCCATCTGTCAACTGAATATAATGCATTTATTTATTTAGCATTTATCTAGCACCTGATGCCATCCTGTACAACTGACTTTGACATGACTGATGAGGAACGTCGGGAATTTCAATGTCCTTGTCGGATTCCGATCTGACCTGATATAAGTTATAATGTAATCTGAGATAAGTCCAGCGCTTGCCATGCTCTGTGTAGACTTAAACGACTAATGAAGCTATCAGTAGGCCTATGTCTATATTACTGATATTTTCTTTCAGTCTGTAAAAGGTAAAAATGGAAATGTGACACTTGTTTAGACGCCTTTATATAAAAAAAATCCGAAGCATGTTCCCGGGCGAAGGACCTTTTGGCTTCCCGACCACAGCACTCCAACAACAAGTCACCTTATTTTAGCCTCCGCTGTTAAGCCTTCACATTTACCAACCTCAAAAGGATGGAGACTGGAGAGCTAAGAGGGCATCAGGTGCCACTGCATTGCACGCAAGGTCATCCACTCCGAGTATTAACCATGCTCAATGGTGTCCATCTATGTACGCATAATGTATGCACGACATCGTCTCAGCAACACTAAGCGGCTGCCATATAATACATAGCACAAATTGTATGCGTGTATATGCCTGCATGCATGCATGCGTACACACGTATGTGTCTGTGTATGCATGTATTGCATATAGTATATACCACTGAGAGGTTCTTATAAGGCGATATTTAAATGTTCAGATACGTACAAACATCTCTACATATTTATTTCTGCCTTCCTCTCTGTTTGCACGCCTCTTTGTCTGTCGGTCTGTGTCTGCCTCTGTATGTCTCTCTTTTGTTGAAACAATTCGAAGACAAGAGCCTGGTCGACCTTTCCCTAAACTGGTACTACAAACGAAGTCACCCGTGCATCTTAACCGCATAATGGCTGCAGGAACTCGAAAGCGCCTCAGCCCAGAGGCGTAGCAATAGATTGTGCAGGTTGTGCAAAGCACAAGGGCCCACGAGGCCAGGGGCCGCTTGGACCCCAAGGGGTCAAGGTCCGGTTGCTCAATTACTTAAAGCAAAGTACCCAAAGTTCATTTTTGCACAAGGGCCCTCGGAAGGCTAGCTACGCCACTGCCTCAGCCACAATTGATACGCAAATCTACTCACGCGACGTGTTTTCTTTAACGAGGTTTCCTCGAAGTACTCTTCTTCGGTGTAACTTTCGGTCGGATCACGTGACCCTCGACGATTGATTTCCGGCGGAAACGGTCTCCGTTGTTGCGCCACTTCTCGTCGCGTCGGCTCTTGAGCGTGGTTGGCGCCCAAGGCCTCTTCAACCGTCCGATATATCATAGACTCCTTGAAAGTATCGTCGAGTCTTGGTTGATGATGCCGGTGCAGAGAAGGCGGGTGAGGATGGAGATATTGGTGATGTTGTGAAGAAGGATGTAACAAAGGAGGATGTAGAGAAGTAGAAGGAAGAGGAATAGGATGGTGATGCTGTGAAGAAGGATGTAACGAAGAAGGATGTAGAGAAGTAGGAGAAAGAGGAATAAAATGGCGTGCTTCGAAGAATCTTTTCACAGTTCCTAATCGTTGTTTGTCTGCATCACTGTGAGGCCTCAACGCATCCACTTCCATGCTGTCCTCCCAACCAACGTCACCTTCGTAGTACTCGTCGCTCTGGTTCGGTGTCTGACTGGTCTCGTAGAACTGTCCACTGGGCCGCGAACGAGGGTCGGAGGGAGAAGTCGATGCTGTGCCGTAGTCCTCCGTTGTGTAATTTGAGGAAAAGTTTTGGCGCGAACTGAACGGAAGTACTGTTTGTCGTGGCCGCATTTCCGCGAACTTCAAAGGATGATGAGTTCTTTGAAGATGTCCGACAGAGGAACGCCTGATGTGAGGGAATCCGACAGGATAATCACCAAGGATACCGCAACCTTCGACGATGCTGGAGGAGCATCCTTTCAACGGCTGCATCTTCAAACCACAAAACCGAATTCCATAAACAAATATGTTGAATTGTGTAAATCATTCGTCTATATAGGCTGCCAAAAGGGAAGGTTAATTGAATTCAGACTTTGGAGGGTTCATTAATTGCAACCTTAGCACAGATAAAAGTAGACAAACAGACAGACAGACAGACAGACAGACAAAGATGGATGGGCGGACATTTCATAGCTTAAAACTTCGCCAATACATTCGTTTATTACATATGTTATGTGAAGTATGCACAGAGGGCTTTCGTCACCATCCGCATTGTTAATGCCCTAACTAAGCGAGACTATGGTCCCTTTTGGGTCTGTCGTTTGTATCCCAACTGTGTGCTTTCATAATGTTAAATGTGCATCTTTTTCCATGTTTTGGATCAATAAACGAAGATATAAATGAACGGATTTTATGCTGTCGTGTAGGCCCCTTGCAAGCAAGTATGTATGCATGTATAGCCAATACATGCATGCGCATGTATGTTTGTATGTATGAATGTCTGCATATTCAAGTATACGTACAAATGCTATGCATGTATAGTAGTAATTAATGCGTGCATACTTTTGCATATGGGTTATGATTATAAACTGCATTTCACTCTGACTAACGCGAGTTGTGTACTGTATTGATCTGTGGTGAATGGTTAAAGAATAATGGGCAGCCTTTATTTGGGCAGCTGGTCGGCATCGGCTTGAGTCGTCTTTGTAGGATATGAATTATACATTGGATCCAAACGTCATGAAGGCAGTTTCCCTGTGGATTCGAGGGGGAGCAGCTGAAGACCCTCGGTCGCCTTCCGATGGCTGCTCGTTCTACTAGTTAGTGGGCATAAGAATCTGGAGAGATGAAAGTACATTTGGGCTTGGTTCATGGGATGACGAAAAGGCAGAGAGAGAGAGAGAGAGAGAGAGAGAGAGAGAGAGAGAGACATACATACATACATACATGCATACATACATACATACAGACAGGCAGACAGACAGACAGACAGACAGACAGACAGAATACAAACATACAGACATACGAGGGACAGACAGATAGACAGACAGACAGACAGACAGACATACAGACATACATACTTACATACTGACAGACAGACAGACAGTCCGATCTAGAAACCCTTCGTCATCTTGAATGAGCTGGGGAAGAGAGGCTTAGAAGCCACTTTGATGTCCATGCAATCAAAGACAACAACACCCATCATTGTATGCATGTGTTTCACGCTCTCAGCCACCTCACAACGCGCCGTGTGAGAACACAGAATGATGACAAGACAAATTCACCAGGTCTCATATAGCCATCTGCTCGAGTCTGCACGCGTATGTCTTTAAAATGAATAGATAAATAAACATAAATAAATAAATAAATAAGGCAGAGGGACAGATAAATAAATTGTTTGATATGCCTTCCACAGCATTCTGATAATTTTTGTTCTAAGTTAATCTTATAACTGTTTCAATATTTAATGCACAATGACGGGTCTGTTCTTTCAAAGGTGCCACTTCTTGCAGTCCTGTTTTCTTCAGCATTCTGCGTCTGTCAGTCACCATCCTCCCCCCTCCTCCAGGTCATATATACTCAGCAGTCTATCTTTCATCTGTGAATACCATGGATATTATATATAGCCAAGTGTCCTGTCGTTTGGATGCTGAAGCTCTATTTGCATCTCAGTCGAATGATAATACTTCGACCTTTGAGTCTTGTTTCTGACGGGTTCTGCAGAAGTATTTCCTGCCTTTACCTTTATGTGTTGACGCAGGAATTCATTGTATAAAAATTTTAGAATATTGTTTTGCCCAAACAGGTGCATCAGCACACACGCACACACACACGCACACGCACGAACATACAACACAGGCGATATGCTGGCACATATGACCATCGTCGACGTTTTTTGTATACCGGTCTATCGCGGATTGTTGAATATCATTTGTACAGCACAATACCCCATATCCATATGCTGCCTAATCCACGACTTTCATTTCTAATTTAAATCTTCGCATGCACACACACACACACACACACATATATATTATGGTGGAGAATCGATATGAAGAGATACATGTTGGCATCACATGACCGCCATTATAATTGTTTATTACATTAGATATGTTGGATATACGTAGATTTAGATACTTCCGCCTCCTATAGACAAAGGTAGGCCTATATATATATATGGAAACAGCCTGCAGGGAGCGAAAGCCATAGATAGTCCCAGAACGAGCGCACGCCACAGAGAGATTGACTATAATAATAATGTCAAGTTTGCATACAAGCTTTCGTGACTATAGATCGATGACTTGGATGTCATATGTGATTTCAGTCGGATTAGGCTGCGGCTGAGCTTTGGATTGATTCAGTCGTGTAAACTTGGCGACCTGTCGGTGGCGCCGTGCTGCAGCTGATTAATGATTTTGTGGAGATGCTAATTAGAAATGTGTTCGTCGATAAGTCATACCTGTAACAGGTGCAAATTACACGACTAGCGAGACCTTGGCATGCGATACGTGAAAACAGATGGGACAGAAACACAGGAAATGCGTGATCTCTAGTCTCTAATTTTAAAATATTTTTATACACACATAAATGCAGGGCAGAGATTATATACACATACAGCGTATAGGTTCCACTATACGTATACATATTATGATACACTACACAATAGCCTACCTGCATGTATATACAGATCTTGTCGATTCCCATATATAGGCTATATTTACACGAAACCATATATATGCATACTCTCTTTCTATACATACATGTGTGTATATATATATATATATATATATACATGCCAGAACCAATCAGTGTTTTGTGCGGCATGGTGGTCTGACGCGTTTGGTCAATGATCATACGGTTGCGGGTTCGACTTCGTGTAACGACCCTGCATGGACAAGTTGTTTGCGCACACCGTGTCTCTGTCACCAAGCAGTAGAATTCGGTACCGACGTAAGCTGGGAAGTAAATGGCAAGTCCTGCAATGCACTGGCCCCGTGTCCAGGACATTGAGAATCATTCATTACCTGCCCAAGTGCCAAGAAAAGGAGATGAGCGCCTCCTCTACGTTTCGCCTGACAGATTTGGATACTTTACTTACTTACTATATGTAGAATATATGTAGAGAGATTGCAGATAGGTTGTTTAAATATATATAGTTTATATATCAACAAAATACGGCAACATGTCAAAAGTGCAAATCGTCTAAAGCATGATGTCTTAAGTTCTCAACTGCTATATTAGTGTAGTTGGTAACGACGCAGCTGATGACCGCTGTTCCTATATTTGAAACCTGGGCGTTCGCCGCGTATTTTGGTGTCGTGACTGTCTAGTTTCATGAGACGAATATGTAGGAACCTTGGACAGAGCCACAGATATCTAACCGTTTTGACCAAACTGGAAAACCACTGATGGGACGTGTCTGTAACGAGCGATTGTCTGTCTATATAGCTTCGTCAGCTATTTTTTCGTCTGTGTGTGTATATCACAAAGTCACTGACGTGTATTCGAGTGTATTCACATAATTCATCTCAACATTCGTGACAACCAAACGTCCTTCACTCGAGGTAACGGCGTGACCAAAAGACTAACTTGTCGGATTAGGGCCACTGTTTTATGAGATCGAATTCAAAATCCTTCACGTGAAACTATTGTCGAGCTGTGAGAAAACTTGGTGGCTATCATCTTAGACATGTATACCTCTGTAGATACAACGCATATCACTGAATCAGCTCATCAGAGCTCATCAGGCTTCGACTGATCTGCCTTTATGTCTAACTTCTTCAGTTCTAAACCGTGTATACTATAGCGTCTTGTACTTGTAAGAACCTTGGCTATTGCCAATGGCAAGCAAAAAAATCTACTTCACCGAGCTTCTTTAGCTGTCAAATAAGCGAAGACGTTTGATTCGTTCGGCATCCAGAATTTGAGTGTCAGTCGTTTCTGTACAGAGGCTAAATTAAGCGACATCGCTTCTGTTCCGTAAACACCATCAGTCGGCTATAGATGCCACTCTGACACCAGGCCATAGTCTTTCTGCCGTTGAAAGCTCAGTGGTAAATCTCTTCAGCACCCGAGTGCTTTTAGTGGCGTCATGCAGTTAATCTCTTCTCGCAATTAGAGTCTAATTCTCTTCCTACTTCGACGGCCACTATAGAGACGTCACGATATAGAGCCTTTGCCCGGCGGATCGTGACGTCTCTATTTTCGTCTTTCGTCAGCCGGGGAAGCTCTTATGTCCAGCTGCACGCTAGGTTACTCTTCTCGATCTCCGCTGTCCATCGCCTATGTCTGTAGTCTTGCCTTCGCCGGAATTAGAATCGATGTGAATGGACTGCCGCTTGGACCGGTAAAGGACCAACTGCAGTCAGACGAGATGGCGTGAGTGCCGTAGATTAAGTCGTGATAGATGAGGACTGGCAACGTCCGAACGAGCACTTGGAATCGTCCTGTTGCACTCGAAGAGTAACTGTCGTTGCTGACACAATCTGTGTGTCTCAGGAGTCGATGCCACGGCCGCTCACTGCCTGTCTCAAGGGATTGGACGAACAGGCAACAGCAAATGCACTGCACGACACCTCAACGATGGAAAAGATGTACAGAGGACAGTGGAGAAACATGAATACAGACACACAGACAATTATAACCAGTCGGCGCCAGAAGTTTGCGAAAAATAGCCAGAAGACGCCAAAGCAAGTGAAGGCTCGAGGAAGGCCATGCATGAAGAGCACAAACAGATGGAGGAAGGATATTTAAAGCAGATTGAGGAAGCAAATTAAGACAAAGTATACGTCAAGAACAGACACGATCCTAAAGATCCTGAAGAACAAGAACGATCCTGAAAAAAACAGACAGGGTAAAGTGCGTGACGATTGCATTCGGGCGAACAATCATGAGCCGACAACAGATCGTTTTAAGATCAACCAAAGACCTAATACGTTACGTGGTCTGCTCGATTAATCAAACACAACACAGGTTATGTTGTATATATAAATGCTAACTTTGTATGTATGAATGTATGGATGGATGGATGGATGGATGGACGGACGGACGGACGGACGGACGGACGGACGGACGGACGGACGGACGGATGGATGGATGGATGGATGGATGGATGGATGGATGGATGGATGGATGGATGGATGGATGGATGGATGGATGGATGGATGGATGGATGGATGGACGGATGGATGGATGGATGGACGGATGGATATATCAGATATAATTATATAGGCTTCAGATGGAAAGATTCTGTTGGCAGGAGTTCTGTTGGCGGGTACAGAATCGTAATCGTAATCGTAAACTCGAGATTTCTACAGCGCCCAACGAAAGCTGAGTCACAGGAAGGAGCTTATACACAAGCATTCAATCAAAACAAAATTTATATATCAAGAGTCAGGCAAGCAGACAGACAGTTAGACGGCTACGGTGTATGGTGTTTGGAATTGGAGCAGAAAGAAAGATAAGGGGAAGAGGAAGAATTTTGCTAGAGAAGCTCTGAAACAATCGGTCACGTCAAATTCTCTTCCTATCTCCTGCCATCCATCAGTTTATCAGCCACCGAGTGTCATTCTGGCCAGTCATGTGATTTATTCGTCTTGTTCCGCTTTCTGCCATTTCTGTAGCACTATTGTTTTCCTTCCTTATCTTTTCCATGCACAGTCTTGTACCAGTGTCTCCCTGTGCCAAGATGTTATTCTCTTCCGTCTTCCTTCCTTGTCATCGTTTCTCCTTCCTCTTCATCGTCATCGTCATGCTCATCGTATTCGTCAACCTCATACATCCTCATCGCTTCTTAGTCTCGGTTGCTCTGCCGATATGTCTATTCGTCTTCTTTATTCCGTCCATTCTCCAGTTTCTATTCGTCTTCTTTATTCCGTCCATTCTCCAGTTTCCCTTCTTCGTTGATATTCTTCTGTCATTTTCTTCTCCTCGTATTACGACACTTTTCATCGCCTTTCTTCCTCATTCACCGTTCTTTCTTCTCTTAGAATCCATTTTATTCCTTCTTTCTCTCTATTGACTTTCAGTCATGTCCTTTTCAATTCTCCATTTTCCCCTATTGTTTGACCTTCTACTCTTTCTATTTTCTTCTCCTTATGTTCGGCTAATTTCACCCTCACTTACCCTGCCTTGTCCTCATAGTCTTATACTTCTACATCCTTATCTTTCTCGTGTTTATCTTCGTTAGTCATCTTCATTGTCTTGTCTGAGTTTACGATTCGCATAATTAGCGTCTCGTAGTAGCTTCGTCGGCGCCTCGGTCTCCATTCTAAGTCTCGGCCGGAGACAGGAAGGCAATTCCTGCTCTTTAGTCATCGCGTCTGGTCCATTATTAATAGGAGCATCTGTGCTGGAACTGTTCTGGAACAAGCGCAGCAACATCCGGCCTTTTGATTAATGGCTGACTCAGCTGCGCTATCCTAGCACGAAGGCAGTGTCAAGAGTACAGCGCATAACAAACGATGACGTCTCTTGTAAGCAAGTAAGACATATCACAGATGACACGCAAATGGGTTCCCATCGGTTCCGAGAGTCAGAGATATACATAGATAGAGAGATAGATAGATAGACAGCTAGACAGATAGACAGACATAGATAATAGACATATAGATAGATAGATATAGATAAGAGAACGAGTGAGCGAGCAAGCGAGCGAGTGGGTGAGTTAAGGATAGAGTGAGTGTATGTATGTGACAGTTCATGAGAGCGTGTGTGTAAGAGACTCTCTCTTTGAGAGACAGATATGCCCAGATTCCCTACTTGCATCCAGATCCCAGCTTCCCCTTGGCTTTGTTGCCACTTTGCAGCTAGATACAGTAACGCAGCAGCTGATGTTGGACCAGAGGTCCATGACATAAAATTTAAATGTGTCATGAATGACAAAAGGTGGATGGGATCAGCCGAGACCTGGCACTCCCTGAAGCTAAGTTTTCGTTGTCGCAGACTCCATAAAATACAAACTGCCATCTCCAGATAATCGTTTCCTCAACCTTCATTACGCAGGTGAGAAGCAGGTAGAACAGAAGAAAGGAGAGGAGCGAAAAGAACAATCCAACAACCAGACAACCTTTGTTACAGATTACCTGACTCCACAACGAATTGCAAATATAACAGATTGCACCTGGTTTTAAAGCCTGGACGCAAAGGCGAAAGGCACGGGCAATCTACTATAGTGTCGCCTAAGCAAATGAATCTAAGAGCAAACCAGAGCAAAGCAGAGCAAACAGAACACGGTAGAACAGAGTAGAACAAAATAGAACAGAATAGACCAACCAGCAGAGCAGATGGAATATTTTAGTGCATTGTCAAGTAGAAACAATGACAGAATGGCTAACAATCAAACCCATTTCTCTCGAAGAAAGTTTTATTCCGCTCTGTTTTATTTCCGCTTCCCGCTGCCTCAACTGTAAATAACAGCATCATGTCCCTCTATATACAACGTAAACAAGCAAGGTGGCAATTCCCATATTGCCAGGCAACTAAGCCATTATTTAATATTCATTCATCGCCTCTAATTTAGTAGTATACTGCCATATATATGTATATTGTCTGCTTTGTTTTATATATAAAGCACATACATATATATATATATATATATATATATATATATATATATATATATATATATATATATATATATATATATATATATATATATATATATATATATATATATATATATATATATAACAGACCAACCGTCACAGCATATGGAATATTCTAGTGCTTGTCAAGTATAGAAACAATGACAGAGTGGCTAACAATAAAACCTATGCATATATAGGTTTTATATTTATATAAATATATATGGAGCAACTATCTATAACACGTTTTAATTAATTAATTAGTAACTTAATTAATTAGTAACTTTTATCGCGCCTATATCTAATGCACAAGGAAACAACCGATGGCGCACCAAAGCCAAACCAATATCCCGAAAGTCAGTAGACTAAGAAGGAGAGGCAGCCTATGGTGAATAAGCAATTTGAAAAAGGTAAGTCTTAAGTTGAGCATGAAATGACAGGCGAAAATCTAAGTCTAGCAAACAAAAAGCTCGTTCACCAAGAACAGTTTTAGTCTAAGGTATGATCAGATGACCTAGCTGAAAGTAGTCTAAGGCAGGAGGCGAAGAACTAGGATGCAGAAATTTATCACATAACGAGTAACCAACAGATTTCATCACTGTACCAAAGCATTTATATTGATGAGTCTGGGGACTGCTTTTAAGTGTGGTTAGGCCACAGTTAAGTGGATTACAGCTAGACAGACGAGTAAAAAGACAAACTGGCAAATAAAATGTATATTTGAGTGTCATCAGCATAGAAATGGCATACTAGTGAATGAGTGTTGAGCAGTGTACCTAGTTTGGTGGTGCATAATGTAAACAAAAGAGGACCAAGTATGTAGCCATGCGGAACATCACATGCCAACAAAGAACTAGATGAATAAATACCATTTAAAATCACTGAAAAGCAATGAATAACTACATCAAAATGAATTATAAAGCCACCAATAATAACTATTCCAGAAGAGGAAGAAATAAAATATTCAAGCAGTGACTGAAATACACTAAGAAAATCAGTCAAGGATAAGGATGGTGGACGATAAACATTCATAAGCAATATCTGTTTAGTGCCAGAAATGACAGTAGCGACCAGGATCTCAAATGACCTGGGTGCAGTAATATGCAAAGTGAACCTATGCAATGGAAGCTATGCCTTGAAAAAAAGGCAAATTCCCCCACCTTTACCACTGCACCGAGACTCATACAGCACAGAAAAGGTTGGGGAGTAGGACAAATCTAAAACAGCAAAAAGATAAAAACTAGTCGGAAAATAAAATTTTCGGATCAGAATCGATAATTTGACTGTTAAAACAACAAAATTTGTGTAAAATGTGACATGTAAAATTTAAGATCAACACATTCATAGTCCAGCAGGCTGCCTCCCGCCTCCAAAATATAACCCTACGCATTTGTATGATAGTTCTAAAAAGAATTTTCCTCTCGACATCTCTGCAAATCCAACCCTGATATTAATAGTGGGCGGTAAATGCAGTAATCATCTTCCCACCCAGGTAGTTTAGGTATAATCTGAATAGGCCAATACGACAGACAAGCAAGTTAACGATGAAAGTGACGATAATGATGGCAGACTGACGTCAAATGGGCCTAATTACGCGCTCTCTGTGAAGCGGGGCTTTGGTCGATGAAGAGGCGTCACTTCCGCCTGAGAAAATAAGGTTAATTATAAACACAGCAGAAGAAAAACATGCGGACAACAGAGGAACCTAAAGCGCGCGTGGCCAAGCCTGCATAGCCTATCATAATTATCACCGCCTTAATCAACATTATCATCGTCACCGTTTATTGGTTCAAAGGCTTAGCACGGATAAGTGATACAAAAGTGCATGTAATTTGTAGGCTGCCTGGATCCAATCAGTTTAATTATATAGAGCCACCTCTTTACATTGAGCCATTCTATGATGCAGTTGTTCAGAAAATATGAACATGTATAAATTTATATTTCTATAAACGTGTAAAGTGAGGCAAGGTAGGCCTATAGTAAGAACATGTGAAGTAAGGTAAGATGAGGTAAGTTAAGGCAAAGGTAAGGTAATACCAGGCTAGGGTAAGTTAGAGAAGGTAGGTTAAGGTTAGGTCAAGTCAGATCTAACAATAAATAGTCTATAAGATTTGTTTGGTGAGTTAAGGTGAAGTCAGGCAATGGAGGGCTGATGAGGTCCAGTTCGAAAGTAAGATAATGTATGGTAATTACGTAAGGTAATTACTGTATGTAAGATAATGTAAGCTAAGGTTCAAGCAAGACAAAAGAAATCCAACAACTAATGACATATGAGAACGATCTATAGGGCTTGACGTAGGCCACATACAATTGAAACAGCAGGCTTATTTCCACTATCATTTGTAGTGCTATAATCAATCACATCCTTCACCACAGACGTACCTTATATGAGCACACTATGCACATATATGGCAAACGCGTTATACACGTGTATGTCGGCATTAAGTAGGCCGTACAGTTGACGTTATGAATAGATGTTTGCAGATTATCAATCACCATGTGATTTTCTGTTTGAAATGGCCAAAAGTGGGCAAACTAACATTTCTATTAGATCGAGAGCTCCAAATATGGACCCTGTAAGGTTCCGCTGATAGATTGCCTCAATTAGTGCGATATATTTGTGATATTTACAGAGTATTATAATAGTCCCGGTACACTTGTGATATTATAGACGTAAAATTTCTTATAGGCCTATATTAATGAGTCTTTGTAGGTTCTTATAGTTGTTATATTAGTAAACTGATAGAATATTATAGGCCTGTGCGTTGATGAGTGCTATTAAATACATCTAATTCAGAAACCTAAGCGCAGAATTCTGTGGTGATATTCGTCTCTGAGCTGACTTATAGGCCTATATATAGACCTGATCTTGATTGTTAACTTCTAGCGCATCATAAATGTTTCAGTAAAACTGTTAATTTGTCAAACTTAGATTTTAATAAGATAGGCTTAAAAATACTGAAACATGATAACATTTCAACAAGGGGTTTCTGAGCAACGAAACTCAAAACTCAAGGCTGCTTAAACACCACGGCTGATTGATTATCTTTAGAAACTTATGTAATTTTGCCACTGTCAAATGTTGCTAAGTAATCAGCCCAGCCATTTGTTACAGTATATTATATGAGCAATTGATACGCCATCAGCTGATGTATAAAATCAACTCAGTTGTTCGTTATTCCACATTAAATTGCACTTAGCAAAATACTTATACCTGTTTCTGCAGTTACTGGTACTCACGCTTAAATTTCGCTTGTGAAACACCATATAAGTGGCTTATTACTTACAAATACCAAACGGCGGTAGTGTTCCATTTGCTACATAGCCAAGCAAATCATTATACATTAGTTTCTCAATAACTGTGAAGAAGAAGACAGAATTCAGGCAAATTTTTAATATTCGATTGTTTGCTAATTAGCTGGTTCAACTCTTGCATCTTCTTGCATAGAACTACATGTGTGCATGCAAATGAACAACTTACGATTGCAAATAGCAGCGATGCATAGGGCTAATAGCGACGATCGTAGAACGTGCTGCTTTTAGCTTCTAATAATGATCGAGCGGATCATTAGGCCTAATCGACAATGCAAACATATTGAATTTAAGGCAAATATATGGGGTTTGTGTTGTGGATGCATGGACATGTTCTTCTGTTAAATTAGGACAGAATTAACAGATATGAGTAACTACTTTAAACAATATAGTCGTCATAAAAGGAGTCGATTGAATGAAGATGATGATTATGCAACGTATGCAGGCAACAGCGAGGCAAGCTGCGAACTCCGCGTGGTGCTAGGAACATTACCATGGAGACAAATATGTTTCTTTATGAGGCGCCAGCCGAAGGTGCTGTTTTGCGACAGAATGAGAATTCAGGTGCTACGACAGTGAGAAAGAAAACATCTATGAGCAGACAGTTATGCATGTAAGATAAGCTAGTTTTGCAGGTCATTTACTATGTGTGACGCGCTTGTCTTGCATTGTGGAGAGTACGGATTAGAATCTCCACAGACGGTTTCTGTGTAGAAATCTTGAGCAAGTGCTGTTCAGTGTCATCGATTGATGTTGTGTTATATATAGTAGCGTTTAATTAATACAGACACAAAAACAATATTAATAATAATAACAACAACAACAATGATAATAATAATAATAATAATAATGATAACTCAATCAGCAGTAAGCCTAAGATGTAATGTGATTGCTCGTTTATTACACGCTGCCTTTTGAAGAACAATCTAACAAGAGGATAATCTATCCTTATGGATTGCATCACAAGGCAGAGAATTGTTGCTTTTACATAATAGCGTGCTTGTTATAAACTTTGAACGCAGAGGCGAAAGGCAGCTACAGTACACATCTGTTATACCACGCTGCTGCCTCTCAGACAACCGCGTTCGTTTTAGTTGTAGAAGCTTGCAAGGCAATGATGTTAGATAAACGCCTCTGTACTGACTGTACTGGTCATACGTTATACTGATAGAGAACAACGGATGTCAATAATCTGAAGTTATTGAACAGGATATGACACAAGAGAAATATATTCAAGCATTTATTATGTCTATCGACTTAATTCGCATTTTATAAATTCGTATTATACAAATCTTTTAAATAACTGATTATAGTATACTCTCACTTTCTTTGGGTTACCGCTTTGTCACCACATCACAAAGGGTAACCATCTAGCTTTCTACAATTCAATCAGGGTTCAAATCCACATGGTTTACATGGAATTGAGAATTCCACACTAAACCGTGTACAGTTCAGTGAAGCGGTTGTTTGGTTGTCCACGCTTGCATTTTAGTCAAAGCATCTTAGCTACTCCTTCGAAGAATATTTTGATGGAATGGTAACAATAAATAATAGATCGGGAATATGATAATTGAATCATATCTAAGGTCAGTGTAGCCTGTATCTGAGGCCAAATGGAGGATATATCTGAGGTCAAATGGGACCTATATTATATGATCCAATAGTGTATGGGATCACTTGTCATCAGAACATGGTATAAATCTCCATTAATTCTTGGTCTCTCGACACGTATTTGTCGCTAGTTGGACTGCGCCATATACACAATCTGTGCAGAATATACAAGAGGCGTTATGAAATCGATATTGTAGCCATTATATGACAAGACATTATGATAATGACAGTTATTATGTTTTATGGTTACACTGTATTGCTGATCTTCTTCATTACTTATACAATCTTAAAAAGGTTCTGGAACAGCGCTATAAAAATGCCCAGATACATATTATTAAATTCAAACTTAAATAAACCGACACTGCTTGCCATTCTTTGATCCAGACACTACTTAACATAATACACACACACACACACACACACACACACACACACACACACACACACACACACACACAAGAGCTCTGACTACATTGAGCTAAAACGTCATGTGCCACACAAAAGGGCGCTTCGCAAATGTTCAGTTACATTACATCCAAAAGATTCATTCAGCGTGAGACCCGCTAGGATAGCAACCAGTCCAGGAAGCATACTCATGCATCCGAGCACACGTACACGCAAGCTCCATGAACAAAACGGCCGATATGGATGAACATGTCTACTGGATGCATGGTTGAGATGAGGCGGAATGATGCAGACGATATTTCTACTGCATGCATATGCATTTTGCTTGTCTCTTTGTCCTTACTTGGATGCCCGCCTGGGCTACGGTTTCAATTGTGCATAGGTTGCATATGCATGTACATGTATGTATATGTAGGTATTATGGATAAATATTATATCCTTCTTATGTCCTATGCAAGGTCTACCACAGCGGTTTTGAATTTCATAAATGCAAGACAAAACCAGGGTGTCATTTGCAAGGAAAGGAAAATATTCCTCTGATTTTTTCACACCGTCAGTTGCTACGCTGCAATAAATGATAAATATGTTGTTATGTACACAGGTCTTCCCCTCTGATTTCAAACCCTGATATCACCCTGGGAAAACCAGAAAATTATGCCTATGTAAAAGGTACAACCGCTAAAGGTAGCACATTTGTTTACGCGCCTCCTTAGGATTCTTCATAAGCATGGTCCTCCACGCAGCTGCAAAGAAGATTCGGCTGAGGCGCAAACACGACTGGAGCAATCCAACGACTGGAACCCGTTTGAACCTCCAAAATTTTGCAACACAATCTTCAAAATTTCATATAGACCTATACAATGTGAAGCAGCGGGTATTAAAGCTACAACCTATAGCTTGAAAGTTTCAAGCTATTGATTTTAGGTGTTTTAAAGGCGCCCGTCTGAAGCTGAAGATCTCAATTATCTAATCTAATCTAATCTAATCTAAAGATTTCTATAGCATCGTTATCGTAATGGCTAAGGTATCAGTCGATGGTCGATTCATGTCATAAACATAAACCGTTGGAGAAACCTGGTCGAATTCCATTGGGTCAGAGAGACCAGAAACCAGATTACGGTGGATAAGCAAATCGGTGGATAAGCAAATCGGAAGAGATGTGTCTTTAGCTTGGACCTGAATGGCACTATTACGCAACTGTTGCAGATGCATCTAATATTCAGAGCAAAATCGACCAAGAAAGGTCGATGACAGTTTGCCCTGCAAAATCTGTCAATTTCATGGTTGTAAGCCTAGGTATTAGTACGATTTCCAAATATTTATATACGCAGGTGTCTGAAAATGCCACTGGCGTTTCTAATATATCTGTACAATGTTCGAAGCAGCTCAGAATTACTAGAAGAGGTGGAGGTCTTTCTTACCTGGCACATCCGTTAATTTCACGGACGTGAGCTGCTGGCGACATCAGTCGTCTGAGCTCTGTATTAAATATGTAAGTCTCTTACTCATCCTGCACGAGGGTCAAATTTATGGGCAGCTATCTTCTGCTTCTCTTACCTTTTGATGTAATTCCAGAGTGTTCCGCAACAAATCCAGTGGCCAATTTTCAGCGTCCAGTATTGGCTGCTGCTAATCCAACTGTTAAGGTCAAGTCCATTCTAGTCATCGGTAAGCTGCTAAGGCCTATGTTAGTCCAGTTGTGATTGGCATTAATACGTACGCGTCAAGCTAATCGCATGCTTTGTTTATTACTTTCCTGTCCTAGTCCACTTGACGTGGTCTCCGCTTCGACCTCTGTTAGTCTAGCTTTGATTGTCCAGCAATTACCTCTGCAGCTACTCCACTTGTTCGCCTCCTCCTCCTCTAAGTACCTCTGCCTTCTCTTCCAAGGCGCCTCAAAGACTGCACGTCTTTAAGCAGCCAGTGTCTGCAGCACAGAGGCGCTTGCAGAGCACAGACTTCTCGCAGCAACGAACGGAATCGTAGACATCTAATTCGTTCGCTTCATATTAGGGAGATCAGCCGGCCTTTCTCGGGCGCAGTTCTCTGCCCTTGCACGAATCAGTCGGCTTAAGCTCAGTGGATCTAGCTCCACGCGGTCCTTCGAGCGCCGACAATGCCCGGAAGGGAAGAGCCTATGTATTTATACGATACGTGGGACCCGTAAAGGCATGGCCATCGTCCGTTCTCCCTGCATGCTTCCTCAGCCGCTGATTTATTCGCTGTCCGGCGCTGCAATGATCCAATAACGGCTGCTGCTGCTGCTGCGGATGCTGTCATCAACTTGGTGCAGTTCATCCACTCGCAAGCTTCATCAATCCAATATTCTCCGACTGACCGTCCGACCGACCGACCGACCGACCGACCGACCGACCGACCGACCGACCGACCGACCGACCGACCGACCGACCGACCGACCGACCGACCGTCCGACCGATTAAGCATAGAACGCGTCTCATTACGGCAGACAACATAGATCGACTGACGACGCAGGCATTCTGCCTCGCTCAGATATGCCACATGCATATAAAATATATATTATATATAATATGTAATATGTATACAGTCATTTTCTTTGCCTAAGCTTGTCTTACAATTATTTATGCTTATTTGTAAACGTCCACTATATAAGAATACTACATGCATAAATGCATACAAAATATATTAATATATACTTGTATGCGTTTGTATTTATTTGTGTATTTGTGTACATATATAAATGCACAATATATATATATATATGGAGTATTCTTGAATATAATGGATACATATATATTTTAGAGCGCCTGTAGAAATATACAATGCATATACGGGTCAGTAAAATTATTATATACTTATGTATAATATATTATGTGCAAGGATATGACACGTGTTTGCATGTATACGTTGCACACCATATATATATATATATATGCGTATGTGAATGTGAATGTGTGCGTGAGTTTCCTATAGTTGTGCGTCTAACACTGTCATAGAAAACGCTTTTTCTGTGTTGACGTTCATGTTAAGCCTTAATTCTAATGAAATCACGCACCTGGTCCTTTTAAGGGCTTTGATTTGCGTTGCTCTGGCAGCGTTTGTGGCTGTCTGCAATGAATAAGATTGAGCTGTATAAAAATAATTCTGCACAAAATACCGACCTTAATAAAATTCCTAAGAAAGACAGTAAATTGAGGACTGCGAACACACTGGAGGTTATAGCCCTAGGGATTTATCCCATAGGGGCTTATTTGCCAAGGGGTTATTGGCCTCATGATACCGATATCGATAGCCTACAAAAGTATATCTGCAAAACCGGTCATAATTGACGCCTAAGGGATACAGGACTATCTGTGAGTTCTTGGTTTAAAACTGTTATAATATAATGCGTATACCGTAGCATTTTCGTCATGAATAGGCCTTGTTCTCACTCAGAATACAAGTCAGCATCTGTTAGTTCTTTTTGTCAAATCAGTGTCAATATTTATCTATGGTCTTGTAGCAGACTGTCAAGAACATTGCGTTGCCAATCGAATTCGATCTTCTGACTTGACCCAAACCTGATCATCCATATAGAAAACTCTTAAATTAGTGTTATTTTATCTATGCAGTTACATATAGTTAAGACTATTAATTTTCAGTTTCAAATGCATTGGATTGTCGAAAAGAAAGAAAAATATTACTAAATGCCGAAAAATAAATGCATTGCCCATAATTTCTGGAATTTCCATGACCAAACACGATTATAAGCAACCAAGCCATTCAAACGGAAAAACATCGATCGGCCGCAGACTAGAAGTCTTCAGATTAGGTCATATTGTTTGAGTTTTTTGACCGAAATACTCTTTAGAGAATCCTAGATAAAGTAAAGTATCCCACGAGCACGTGATTGAAGGATTACGTCATTGTATGTTTGCACGTTTGCATGTGGATAATGGGATAACGTCTTTTCGCGATCTCGTTAAGGCACAAGGTGCATGGAGAATGGTGGTAACAGAAGCTATCGCTTTGAAATTCGAAAGCTCTGCATGCTGCCAAAGAGACGCGGTTCTCCACTGTAGAATGTGATGAAATGGCTTTCAAGTCGAGAGCTCATCTCGTAAACCTCGGTCGTCATCCGCTGCAAAAGCAACTTCCGCGAATCAACATCTTATTTTTCTGCCAAGGGCGATGCATCATTCTCGTTGTCGTGCGTTCAAGTAGCTGGTTGTCTGTGACATGTTTCCAGTGGCAGTGTCCTTTTACGCCTCCCTCAATTAGCAACACCCGACGCATGGCGTCCTTTTCATTTGCGGCCTATGCCGCTTTTGGGCAACTGCATGACGCCGAAACGCTTTATACAACGGACAACAAAGATTTCCTTTGGATGCGACCAGCTTATTAGACACATCCCGACGACGGATGGTATATTAGGCAATACGTGTTCTAGATTAGATCATTACCAGACATTCAGGCACATAAGGAGGCACGTGTGAAGGCCACAGCGCCCGATCTAGCCTGATCTATAGGCTTTCTTCATCTTTCTGATCAAGCTCCTCTGAAATCTACATATCCACGCTTTTCCCAAACACAGATTGATCTATTCAAGATTAGATGAATACACTGGTGGATGGATGGATGGATCGATTGAAGGACGGATGGGTGGACGAATGGAAGGATGAATTGAAGGATGGATTGATGTGTGTGTATAGATGAATGGATCGAAGTATCGATGGATTGATGAATGGATGGATGCTGCCGTTACAAATGACTGCCTGACTTGCAAAAAGTCGACACTGGGCTGACATGTTACAAGCCATATTGGCAATAGAAGGTTGCATTGCAATCGCCAATTCGGTTCTGCCAAGGCTTATTCACAGGCGTTCAGTCAAAACAAAATCGACAGGGAGGAAGGGTTCAGTTCAAGGTCAAGATCCAAAAGTCAGGCAGCCAGATCCGCAGTCAGACGTAATGTTTGGAATTGAATCTGCAGGATAGATAAGTGCAAGAAGAAGAATCAGGATAGGATTTGTGGAAAGAGATTGTTTTCAGTTTTGAGCAGAAGACCTGCGCACAGACTGCAAAAGGTGAAGTAATGGTGTGTTCGTAAGATGGATCAGATGATTGTCGTACTTCTGATGGGATTTAATTCTGATGAAGGATTTTCTAGAAGGCATCAGTTGCGAATAGTTTCATATAGGTCTTCGGCTGCTTGGTCAGCTAGCCTTATACGTGAGTCTGCTATCTTCCGACAACCTTAATTTTAATAGTATATCTACACAGTATAGGTGGGATTATTATAACAAATACAACGACCATACACAGACATACATACATATCAACATTACATGAACACACGCATATACACATACACGCATACACACATACATAGAAACATAAATACATACATACTCAAAAACATATATACATACACACATGCATTAAGGTATATAATACGCTTCATACATTAATTAACGTCATGACGCATTGGACCTGCCTTCAGGCAGAGAACTCATCATCATCATCATCATCATCACCATCATCACTACCACCAATACCACCACCACCACCATCATCATCATTATCATCATCATTATCATATTGCACACATATGCCACAATCATTCGCAACATATTCGTCATTTTCATCCTCAAATTTATGTCTTTGAGGTTCTCGAATCGTATAAATAATTAACCTCGGTGTTTCTTTGATGATGAAGCGTTTCATTTGTTGCTTTGAAACGATACTAAATACAGCTTTAAGCGTTGACCGTTTTCAGTTCAAATAGGTTCACCGAAAGAAGACTTAGAGCGCTAGAGAATCTAAATATCGTCTTCCTAGTGTAAGCGCCTTATCTCTTTTCTCTCTCTTTCACTTTCTCTCTCTCTTTCACTTTCTCTCTTTTTTTCTCTCGCTCTCTCTCTCTTCTCTCTCTCCATATCTCTATCAATCATATATATATATATCCGCTGTAGACTGTAAATTAATGTTTTCTTGGAACCAGGTACATATGAATGCTGACCTATAGGGAGTCCTAGAGATTAAGATGTTTTTAAACTAATGAAGTCGGTATTTGTGAACAATCTTTAAAAATCAAAAACTCAGAAGTAGCTCTATTTCCCTTAGGCGACCATTTTTACCAGCTTTGGAGGCACTTGTAGGCCATTGATACGGTATCAGGTCAATGAACCCCTAGATAATAAGCCCATACATAAATCCCCCGGGCAATAAGCCTCATGAACATTAACTCCAAGAAAATAACCCCCGGTTAAAAGCCCTGGCCTGTAATCCCCAAATTCATCTATTAAATATATATATTAAAGCATATTTAAATGTGATAATAGATCAAAGGAAGTACTGATGAAATTACTCATAAAGCATGAAGTCAAGAATATTTTTCTACTACTAACAATTCTACTCTACTATTGAGAATTATAAAGTGTACACAAAAAATGGGCTTACTGAAAATAAATGAATCGTTAATGTAAATAAGCTGGTTCCCGCGACTTAACTTTCATTGGGGCTGTAGAAATCTCTGTAGAAATCTCTGTAGAAATCTCTGTAGAAATCTCTGTAGAAATATCTCTAGAAATCTCGAGTTTAGCGGTTACTGCTCCTTGAACATTTACATAAAAATTAATGTTTTGACGACACCGTCTCGGTGGGATTTTATTACAACAAATATCACGATATTAAGTCTACTGCGACGGTGACAGATAATTTTGTTAACGATATATTTCGCAATCAAGTCTTTGGTGATTTGAGAAAAAAATTAAGCTCGAACTGAAAAATTCAAAAGATTTAGAAATTTCCAGGGCATAAATCTAAAAGGTCGATTTGGCATTTAGCCAATGGGTTCCATTCGAGCAGTCAACTGAATGCATAAAGACAAACCACAGGCCAACGACCTCATTTTCGGATGCAATTCTGACCGACTGGCTGATCGATTGAAAGCCTGATAGCTAATAAAATAATCTATAAGGCCTATTCTTCCCCATCGTAGGAATGTAGCTTTCCACGTATCTCATTACAGCAGCATAGCCACACAGTGGACGTAGCTCACATGCAAATGTCAGATTAAGTCGGTTGACATAAAGTCAGGCATAACTTAAACTCTTTCACCAGAGCCTAACAAATATCAGCATACTAGTTAAGCCAATATTGGATTCATTACATTGGTTGCCCATTGAGCAAAGAATTCATTTCAAAAGCTTTCTGATGGTTCATAATCTGCTACATTTGAATAAGCCGAAATTTAAAACAGTCTACCTATATACGTTCCATACTCACCCCCACACTAACAGATATTGCACTCGATCAGTGGATTATTGCTGTGCCCCGTACCTGAACAGTGTTTGGCTCTCGGGTCTTCTCGGTCACTGGTCCAAAGCTTTGGAATTCTCCGCCCGTTTCAATGCGTTCTGTCTATTCTTTGATGTCATTCAGGTCTAAACTAAAGATGCACCTATTTCAACTTGCTTACCCACCGTTGTCTAACTTTTGGTTTCTTTGACCTATTAGAATACGACCCGCCTTCTCCAACAGATTATGATTTCGGATCTTGATTCTAACTTGAAGAGACCATCGACTGATGCCTTGAGCATTATGATAACGGTACCATAGAAGTCTTTAGATTAGACATTAGAATTGGAATCAATGTTTGCACAAGAAGTTTAGTTATCATTAATTAGCCCACATACCCACATACTTATTGATTTAATTACGACTTGGTTTTGATACGCCATCGGCCGACACCTTGTGCATTTGAGATCGGTGCTATAAAAGTTGCTAATTTAAACAGTTTCATTGTAGGCCAGCATCGCAACTTTAAGGCAGGCATCGGTTGCTCCCATTCGAATTTCACAATACAGCTGACCGAGTAGAGTTAAGGAGACAAGAGGAGATGCACGCAGCGCTACGCGAGCCAGTGAGTTTTGGACGCATTGAAGCTTGTTGAGTTCAAGAACTTCTGAGCTTCCTACAAAAACCGAGTTGGCATAATTCAGGCGAGAGCAAAGAGAGCAAGCTATGGTCAGTGACATGCTTTTAGTAAGAATAGACCTAACATGACGCATTGCCCTTATATGATATAGTATATATGAGTTTTGCACAGGTTTGTTTGTTGGGGAAAAACATGAGGTTACTGTCCAGGGTTACCCCAACTTGTGACACTCTTTGATAGCGGAACAGCAGTGTCAACAAGGTCAATCCAGAGAGAATGAGAATGCAGAGAACGCAGGCGTTGGCGTTAGCCAAACAATCGCTTCAGATTTATCTGGATATATAGCCAAACCATCAAAGCAGAACCACATATGAACATAAACGAGGCAGCCCTTAAGGTTTACCTTGCCTGACTGATCAATGTCTGACAGTGCAATCTAAAGCTGAGTATCTTGTCGTACGGCTGTAACTGGACTCCAAAGTGGTTGACAATGCGGCTAACCGGTGAAGTGAAAATTGTAAAGAATAAGGGGCCGAGGACAGATCCATTTGGGATACCAGCAGTGCAGACAGAAGGGTCAGACCGAGCAGTAGCAATGTCCATTTACTGAGAATAATTGTAGAGGTGAGAAACTATCAGTTTAAGGCAGTCCCAGAGGCATCGAAGCTTTCGCCGAGTCTGGAAAGCAGTATGTAACTTTTGTAATGCTACTACAACTAAGTACGTATATGTACGCATATGCATTATCAAATTTTGTTAATGACTGTAGAAAATAGCACAATCCACGAATTGACATATCTTGCAGCCAAACAGATTGATGTTGTTTGATTTCACTATATTGTGCATATGAAAATGATGTACTGTACCATTCTACTTATGTCGACAATATGCTGCATAGGAAAACTTCGCACATTTTCTGTACAATGTAATAAATTAAGTCACTTGTGGCTACATTCGTTTTATGTGCATCGCTGTTGGTGCATCTGCCCTGTTTCTTGGTTTGGTAGAAATGGATTCAGCGCCCAGTTGAGATAGTCGCTTCTGTGTGCGATTACTGTGTGCCATATTTCAATAATGATAACGAGAATGACTTTGATATCCCGTCATGGAGTCAGCCATTTTGAAACCTCATCGCATACTACATATTTAGGCATGTATGTATAAATGTATGTATATATATGTACGCCTGTACGTACAAGGGCTATGTACGTACAAATGTACGTATGTATGTATGTATGTATGTGTATGTATGTATGAATATATAGTACGTATGTTTGTTTTCTGTATATATGTGTATGTATGTAAGAATGCTTGCATGCATATATGTGTACATGTACGAATATATATGCATATGAAAAATAGGAAGTGGCCATTTCGAAAGTCCATGGAGGGAGAGATAGATAGATAGAGAGAGAAAGAGAGAGGGAGAGAGAGAGAACCGATAGTGACTGCAATGATAATAAGTCATGCTGCTTTGCCTTTTTATTCGTTGGCACGGTTAGTGCATCCAGTGTCTCGTGCGCAGGAAAACCAGCGAAAAATATTTTTAAAAATTTTCCGACATGCAGTTTTGCTGTCTACCTGTCCTCATAAGTTTCGCTTCCATGTCGTGCGTTTAAACTGACTGATAACACGAATGCAGGTGACGATGACAACGATGGCAATGGCTCTCTTGTCGCATTCTGTCGCATCAAATCTAACTTCAGACCTGTGCAATATGTCATTATAAGATACATGCATACTTGTATATATGCTCACGCATACTTATATGTAAACAACATACATTCATACATGCATATACCCACATATATACATACACATACATACATTTATGCATACATACATACATTTACATTCATACATACGAATACTTATTAAATACATACTTATTAAATGCATTAATATTTTATAGCAGTTTCTTAAGTACCTATTGAAGGCACTGTTCGCTAGTCTAAATGATGGCATAGATCATTAACAGCAAAAGATTTATCTATAAAGAAATAATAATCGGTTGGTTGGAAAAGTCAACACTAACAGGATCTCGCACACACGTGAGCCCATCCAACAGAGTCCACCCAAAGTCGACAGTTGATACCATGTTCAGAGTTACTGATTCATGTTGCAATGAGGACGAAAAAATACGACAACTCACGCTGCAAAAGCCTACACTCACCGACTGTCATTCCTGGGGCTCGTGGTAGCAGATGCTGCGCCATGTCTTCCTATAGGCTAACATGCCCAAGCATAATAGGCATTCTTTAGTATCCGGCCGGTTGGTCGTAGAACCTCTACGTGGTGGACGGTCGACTCCACTTTTACGACTGTGACTCGCAGTTTCACCACCTAATCAGAGATTTTCCGATCGCAGGCGGCATGAGTCGGTCTGAGGCTCGAAGCTGTCCAAACGGGAACCGATCAACCAGTTCTATAGGTCCACCAACTGAAAATTGAGTTCGAGTTACGCTAAAATGAACGACAACACGCGTCAACAACAGCCAACATATCCTCCACCGAACCTAACGAATGCGAATGCAAATTGCATCAAACAACAGCAGCAGCAGCAGCAGCAGCAACAACAACAACAACAACAATAATAATAATAATAATAATAATAATAATAATTTTTGCTATTGGTGTTGATATTGACATTGATATTGATGCTGATATTTGAATTTGATAATTAACTAGTTTTTTTCGATATTTGGATTTATACTGATATTATTATTTATTATTGTATTCGTGCATGTTTGTGTGCGTGTCTGAGTGCCTGTGTCCGTATGTGTGTCTGACTGATGGTGTTGTTATCGGGTGACTGGACCTCGATGCTTGGTTTGGCCACAGGCGAGCATGGCGTGTGATTTAGAAGGTTCTGGTATTGAGACTGGCATTGTGTAGCGCTGGCAAAACACATGTTTGTCGTCACGTGGTCTTGCATTCGGCGCCAGATTTTCACCTTATTATTAACACGCCAGAAAAAGCGCTACATAAGTGTCTGCATGATGCATTGACCTGATCGGTAGTAACTTAGTTTCATGTTGTAATCATCGCCAAAATGCGAATGCACATGCACTTGGTAAGGTTCTTGAAAGGTGCTATAGAAATGCGCAAATACATACCATATGCATACATACATACCATTTCCTTTCAAGGTTAATACATATGCGATACAACAATTAAACAACTGGTTAACATGATTTAACAAAGAATTTTTATTTCCTCACGACACACCGTTTTCGAACCCCAGCCTGAAGGTCAAAGGCAAATCTCTGCCTTCTCGGGTTTATAATACGAACTTATATAATATGACATATCAGAGCATTGTCTTATATATGAATACAGTTGTTCATTTGATGAGTATATAGGAAAAGGATGCACAACTAGTGTTCATATGATACACAATGAGTAGAGGAAGGGACGAAGTGATCTGCAAGAAAGGAATGTAGAGACCAGGGATAACGACGCCTTCAACATCTTGCAGAGGCTTTATCATAACTGTAAGATAATTGGATTCGTGTTCGTCTGTGTTCATTGGAGCGTATCATGTTGTCCTCAGTTCCCTTTAATGTCCTGTCATTTGCTGTACTCCACTGCCCTGACCCGTCCTGTTGTCTCCTGTCCTCTAACGTTCTAACATATTTTCTCCTCGTCCTTCCTCCTGTGCACTATCGTATTCTGTTCTGTACTCTCTTATCCTCTCCTTTTCCCTCCTGGTCTGTCTTGTTCTATCCTTTCCAGTGCAGTCCAGTGCAGTCCACTTCAGTCTTGTCCTGTCCTTTCTTGTCCTCCTTTACTCTGCCGTGTTCCGGTCTCTCTTTTCGCTGCATTGACTGATCCAGACTTCCATTGGCTGAAGATTCATTCATCTTGAAATTAATCAGGTGTGTAAAGAAGCTTTTAGAGAATTTTAAAGCGGTATGATTTAGCGGCTCACGAAAGGCTTCTCAAAACTCGCCATGTGACAGGTCTTTGCAAGTCGCGCTGGAAATGAAATAGGTGATCAATAACATCTGAGCGAGGGTATCTGAATTTTTATTCCGGTTGCATGAAGTGTCAAAGCCGTCATGTAAACATGATTTGTGCTACCTGAATTGGGAAACTTTCGTCGATCTGTCCGAGTCTAAAGCAGTCTGGACGATCCGCTTTTGTAGCGAGAAATGGAATGGTCTCCCAGAGATCTAGACATGGAACCAGTCGATACTTCAGACGCTTTTCAAAGCAGAGCCCCTCGCTGTGGCAATTGAACCGGTTGAATCGGCCGCAGGATTATTGACAACCATCAGCAAATTCGAAAGATATATTTTACCCCCACTCCGCTGGACCATATAGTCTCACGGTATAGTGATCGGTTTTGCCTGTGTGTCTGTATGCTGCATGTAGTCGGGAGCGTCGACAGTGGAGGCCCAGAGGCCTATGTGAGAGTTGTTTTTACCATAAAGTTAAAACCTTTTGGTAGTCTACTTTCGGGATATATTAAATGGGTGGGAGGACTGCTTGGACGGAAAGGGAAATGACTAGGTGCCTCAAAAATCATCCACCCAAGCGTGGAAGGTTAACATTTTGAATAGACGATGTGGCAGAGGTAACTCAAGACTTAATTAACCACGGAGAGCAGGAAGGATCATGTCACAAAATGCGCTATATTTAAAAACCTTACCTGGTGAACCGCATACCTTACCTTTCTGGTTGGAATCGAAGAGGAGGCAGACTGTATAGAGGGTCTGATGTCAGTCGCTAGGTGACAGAGCGAAGTGAGGAAGAATTCGAGGAATTCGAAGGAGATTTTCAGTCGGACGGACTGGAGAATCGAGGCCATGATAAAGTGACGAAAAGCTGGAATAGCGGAGAAGCACTTAACTTTCTCTACATGAGTGTGGCTATGTATGTATACTTTAGTTTGCTAATGAACATATGTATTCAGAGCATATCAATATATGCACGCTGGTATTTGTTTAATTGAAGAGTTATGCCTTAGTTTTATACAAGGTTTCGTGTGTTTGAATATTTTCTGTCTTAATTAAGAGACGTGGTTGTTATGTACATGTAGGTTACGGCACAGTTTACACTGCGAAACTATGAGTAACTGAAAACAGTTAAGAAGTCTCGTATTTCAAGATAGTTGAATACTTGACGACAATTTTGTACAATTTGTGTAGGTAAATACGTTGGTTTGTGTTACGTTTAATGTTCATACTTTAGGTATTATGCTATATATAGGCCTACTTGTCATAGTTTAATGTGCTTGACAGAGATAGGTTTTTTGTGCGTTAGTTGGCAGGCGAAGTTTAACTGACTATGAAGGCCTATATGTTATAGGTATTTTTAAGTTATTATGAGTGTGAATTTATCCCGGTACTGGAGGTATTGGACATTTTGGAGGTACAGGATGGAGCTGTACATCCAGAGAGTGGAAAACGCAAGTGAAATCTTGAACTGGTTGACAAGAAACACAGAACCAATACCTGTGACGGCTACGGATGGAATCCTAACCCAGTCAAGTCCTTTCGGAGTGGCTTATGCCGTTGGTGGAGAAGTCGAACGGAGCTGAGATATGCCTTACCCCCTAAAGCCCGAGTCTTCTGCAGCTTCAGTATGACTGCGCGTTGCGTTTTGTGTGTGTGTGTTTGTGTTCTGTGTCTATTCTGTGTAGGACTGTTTGACGGTCGTTGTTAATTATGACCAAGAAAGGGTCTTTTAACTAACAAGCTGAAAATAGACATTGTAAATAGTACCTTCGAAAATAGAAACTGAGTTTTGTTGTCAATTATTTCTAAACGAATTCGCGACAAGTCATAAGAAATTTCGCAGACTTGCAGAAGGTCTTCTAAGTCTCGATTACAGAAAAAGTCGTTAAATGTTTTGGTTAGGTAAAATAAAATCTTTCTTACTTGACAAATTTCAAAATTCTAGTGGCACCCTACTCTTAATTTTGCCCCCTGCCTTTGTCTGTGGTTGTAAATTCCGATGAATATACAACAACGTGCTTCAGAAATAGAATTCTTGACATTAGGGTTGGAAAACCTCATTGATCATCTCCTTAAATGATATTCATAATGACCGCCATTTGAGCGGGAATAATTTGATGACATGAAGAAAATCTGTGACAGATTAAGCCTACCATGTTTCCCTAATCTTCTTCAGTGTTTCTGAATTTATCGCCCTGGCGTTCTAAAGACAAAGCAGCTTATAGTGGGCGTTTTCCTGAAACAGAATTTTCAGGCATTCTCTCATTTCTTTCTACAGAGGCATTGCGCATAGCCTAGGTCCTCTGCTCATTGAATTCTCCGCACATTTGAAACCAGTCGACCCTTAGAAGACAGAAAAGTCGACGGGAACCGTGAAACCCACTTCGCTTTGTCTTAGAATCGCTAGATTCGACACATCTGGATATTGCAATCGAGAGTCGACGGTACGTTGTGAGGTAATTGATGGATGGAAGCCGCTGACGACGAAGTCTTCTGTCGCAGTATTTCTAGGAGTTGCAGAGGCGGGTGCATTACAAGCAATCGATCAATTAGCAGCGAAGGGTGACATCTGTTTGTGGACCAGGTGTAATCCACCTTGATTATGATCATGCCCCGTCAGATGGCAAACGATGAAGAGGAAGTGGAGAGGAGGCTGAGGAAATGAAGCAGAGCAGAACTAGATCCACGAGAAGAAGAAGCAGTAGGCGGAGGAGATGGGGCAACAGAAACTGAAGAACAATGAGGCACAACCGTAAACAAGGTTGCGAAGAGTTGAAGCGAATACCGTTGATTCTCCATCTGTCAACTTCACGTGATTGTGATGACGATGTCGACGGAGACGATGACGACGACGATGATGGTAGTGATTATCGAGTCATTGATGTTGTTGTGTGGGTAGGGGTGATGGTTTTGGTGGTGATGGTTGTACCTGTAGTAGTGGTGGTGTGGTGGTGGTAGTGGTGATGATGATGATGGTGGTGGTGGTGGTGTTCAACGTGATCGTGGTGTTCTCAGGTGGATGTCGTTACCTCTGTACTTTAGTGAAGGTTAGTTCATGTTGGGCTCTGTGTGAGTAACGTCGATTTATATATTTTATTTTTAAATTAAAAGCTTTCCATCACAGTTTTGGTTAATACACTCCAACCGTTAGCGTTAATCAATGTAAGGGCATTAATCTTCCCCGGCAGGACTCGCTTAATGTTGGACTCCCTAGAGATCTTGACATTAACCAGTGATTAATATTGATAGCGTGTGCATGGCGAAATGCTGACTGTCGCTGCTCCGTGGTGAATTGAAAAAAGGGGAAATTTCTTGTCGTGTAGGATTATGTCGCGACAAAGACGATCGAAGTGCTTCAGAGCACAGTAGTTATGGGTATCAGCAGGCTCCATTCCCAAACGTCACCGACATCCTGTCTCGACAGATGGCGTGGCTGTTTCGCTGCTCCAGTTTAGGCATTCTGCTGAAAATCGGATGAAAATGACTTTAAAAGCGTGACCTAACAGCGAAACTACTTCAGAGATTTCATTGTGCAGCTGTTGAAAAGCACAAAGTAGCTATTTGGTGCCAAAATGCCCGTTAATGGTGTTTTATGGCGCCTTAGCTGAAGCAGCTGATTTAATGTAAAACAATTTTGAAGCTTGGTCTCTAGCGGAGGCAAGGCGAGAGGGTGAAAACACCCAGTGACGTTGACAAGTAAATGGGGATAGAACTGATGGGGTTGAGGCTTGGGGAATAGATAGCTTCCAAATATAACGCTGTCAAAACATGATGACGTCCGCCAAACAATCCGAACATCTCCAGCTTTTGCAAAAGTCACCTCCAGGGTCGGTCAATTATTCTCTCATGACAGAATTCGAGATTCTTCGGCCGCACAAGGCGAGTCTAGCTAGGCCAGGCAGAAACACTGCATCATCCGTGCTATCAAAACCACAGATGGCCGACTTTTACCGATGAGAAAAATAATGGGAAAGCCACATAAAACAGACAGTGACACGCGAAAACACCTCTAAGCTGAGGATACAGATAAAATGAGTAATCAACGGAGTCATGTCATCGTTCGGAATGCAGCTGTCTAGTTGCGTGATATGAGCCATCTTTTGTCTTTCTTTTTTGTCTTTCTTCTTCGACCGTTTAACAGCCATTCTGTTCGCACGTAGTTCACGTCGACAGGTCGCCAGCCCTGCTCAGCAGTTCCACTGAAGTGTCTCAGTGTAAGTCTTACGGTTACAATCTCAACGAATCGGTGACTTTGTATCGAGCTAAGAAACGCAAGTTCACACCGAATCGAAGTACTGAAAGGTAACATAAATCAGAGCGCCGGTTACATCCCCAGGGAGAACTCGAAGCGTTATTAATCAAAGGTCTGAATTGGCCGTGTACTTAAACACGGGTTTTTAACAACATCTTCCGTCTATAATAGCTACACTATCTACAGGCAATTTCTTAACCGCGTTCTTGTAAACAGTCTACGTACATGCAATCAAGAAGCTTCAGATTACTTTTGACTATTTTTAACTTCGGAAAATAGCGTAGAAACAGATTGAGTGCAAAGAGAAAAACTCACCCCAATTCCTGGTTTCCACGTCCTTGTAAATTAGTAATTTCGCTACCAGATCATCCAGCAAATAAGCTCTTCCTTAGGCTTTGTTATTGTAACCAGTTTGTCTGCTGTTGCTTCACGGTCTCATTATTTCCTGCTCGCATTATAAGCTTCAGTTTCTGTTTCTGCCTCAGTCTCTGTCTCCCTGCGTCTGTCTCTTTTTCCTCTCTGTCCCAGTTTTTATACCTTCGTCTATGTCTCTGTCTGTCTTTCACAAATTTCATTGTTAACTGACTGACTGTTCGTCATTCATTCATGCTTTCATTCATTCAATCAATCAGTCAGTCAGTCATTCAGTCAGTCAGTCAGTTAGTCAGTCTGTCTGTCTGTGTGTCTTTTATCTAATGTCAGTCTATCTGTCAGTCAGTCTGTCTGCCTGCCTGTCTAGGCCTGTATGCTGATTAGTCAGATAGAACGACCATTCCATCACAAAATCGTAAAATACCAAAACTATAGGTCTATATGATATTGCATTGGGTTGGGCTCAATAATTAGGCAATATCTGCCTTCTTCTATCACAAAGTTATGACGAGAGAAGTCAAGGACGACGGCTTCATGAACCATGAATGCGATGCCACCGCCGGGTTTTTTTTTTGGCAGACTTGAGGAGGTAGTTAAATAAGGTGCACTGTACAGTGAATAACCAGCTTTTGAAGACTTAGAGGAGGTAGTTAAGCATGGTGCACTGTGCAGAGAAAAATCATGAAGAGGAAAATTCAGAGAGATGGGTATTAGTAGATGAGATATAAATCCATGTTTCATTCAAAGCAATAAGATCAGGTGGCCAGCAGCAAGAGACAAGATCTCTAAGGATGATCGAATTTTTAGGATTAAGCAATGACCGAATGTTGAGAGAATACAGGAGGATTTTCTTGTTGCCAGATGAAACGGATGAAAGAAGAAGTAGATTTAGCAGTTGAGTGGATTTGCGGGCCTGGTTGGGGTGGATATCGCTACAGAGTAAGATTAACAACAACCATTGATATTAATTTTGGGGGTCGTGTTAGAGGGTCAATGGCTGACGCATGTATCGACATACTGCAAGTAAGGAAAGATTGAACAGAGGGATAGAATTTAAATGATTATATTGCAGAGTAGCGGTGCATAGTGCGAAGCTGTAGTAGAAGAGTAGATGTAATGGACTGAAGGGAATTAATGTAAAGGGGCAGATTATGATTTTACACAGTGATCAAGATGGCGGAATGAAGAAGACTCGATGCTGATCAAAAGATACGCGGCAGGTAAACTTCAAAGAAAGGCAGAAGAAACATACAAATTACTCTGATGGAGCGTAGAGGCGATGAAAGATTGAACAGACAAACAGAAACGACCTCATCTTGCCCGCTGAAAATGTGAACACAGATAAATTAGCATAATAGTGGACTGGACTGAGAAAATATAGTAAGAGTATAGTAAATTGGAGTCTATTCAGACGCATCTGCCTCTCCACAAAAAATAGTTAATTTGAATTTTTGCATGGCTTGGTTATTTGAATAAAGATAAATGCACAAGACCCAAAATTAGGGCACCAAATGAATGTTAAATTAAGTTTTTGTTGCAGGGTCTCATATTAAAATCGGAAAAATACTCATACAGTAAAACCTTATATAAGGACTTACAATGCGCAAAGAACTCGTTCTGACCCATTTTATACTACTTGCCTTTTGAGCGCTTTTCTCGCAAATTAACTTTTCCGACCTTATGAGGGTTTTCTCAGGCCACTTATATAGACAGAGCCACAGACTATGAAGATATACTTCACCAGCGACAGAGCCATCGAGGCTTGTAGATACTTTGGCCCATAGATGTGAAGTGTAAACCACATGATCTGCTAAATTATCTCTTTAAATGAGATCAAACGACCTGGTGATAGTGTGGCACAGATAATGGTTGTCGGTGGACTATATGCCCCAGTGCTTGCGTTCCGATAATTTCCTGTT